>VWZE01011490.1:0-2500 GCA_013396675.1 Eubucco bourcierii
CCTTCCAACCTTACCATTCTATGATTCTATGGCCAAATTTCCACAATTGTACTTTCTGGTCTAGAAAAAAGCCAAGCAAGCAAAGAGGTAAAACAACAACCAAACAAACAAAAAGCCCAAACAACAACAACCACCACCATAACAAATACCATCTTGTACTTAATTTCAAACAAACAAAAAAAGACTGAATAAACTTTCCCAAATTGAAAAAGTAAAAATAACTTGTGAGCAGGAGTGAAGCACCTGAAAGCTGCTCTCCACAAGTTTCAGCTTTCACAAATTTCTGCTTATGTGAGTTCAGATTGTTGTAATTGCTACTGCTTCATATTGACCATCTTATCATCATTAAATGAGCACATGCATACAAACCAACATCACATTACTCAGATACTACAAGTTACTTTTCTTTTGAACAGCTACAAGGACTTGAGCAAGCAACCTCCTGTATTACCATTTGCATAGGATCACTGGTAAAGAAGTGGTTTGAATTGCTCTCTTATCTTGCCTGTTCCATTGTAACTTTTTCTGTGGTTGTACTATTGCCCCTATATTATGTCTGGTGAAAGACTAAGGAGCATTTTTTTTCTATATTCTGATTATACACACCAGATCCTTCATACTTTTCTTACCATGTGCTGTAAATTAGCATTTAAAATAATTTATAGTGTGCACTGCAGAATTTTTTGTCCTGTATAGATTTAGCCATGGTTTTTTTATTTTATTCTTATTACGAATTCTCAGAAGACACTACAACATATGTTTTGAATCTGGATTAACAGAAGTAGGCTCTTTGTGCATTTCAAAGGACACAGTAAACTCAATTCTTGAAAAACAGTAGCATATATATAAAATAATTTTAAAAACATATTGTCTAATTAGAGTTTTGCTTAACAAGCAAAATTATGCTTCACTGAGGATCTTGATCAAAAAAAAATTATTTTTTTTACTGATTTAATTGGACATCAGATCAGGCTCCAAATGTTTATTTGCAGTCTTAATTTCAATCTGTATTTTTGATGGGAGCAGGAAAGAGATCCCACAACTATAAAACTTTTTTTTTTTTTTTAATTCTACACTTTGTCTTTGGATTTGTTTGTCATGTCTGATCACTTATTATTTAAACAATCATTTGGTATCTAATTCCATCAATGTATGACAACTGGCCAGTAAGCTTCTTTCCCTAACATGAATGTAACACAGTTTTCATGAAGAAGTTTTACATTAGTTTAAGGATATATATGAAAGAAACCATTTCACTCATCTGACCTTAAACAAAACTTTTTAATTAATTACTATCTTGACATATACCACTTAAAGTTACTTCACCCAGTATACTGTATTTCCTTATTCCTTTTTTTTTAACTTTAATTTTACTCCCTCAAAACTGAAGAGTCTAAATTGATTTTTAATGTACTACTTCATGAAGTTTGCTCTAATAACTTCATGCATCTCCTGTATTTCTTATCCGAGCCAAGAAAAGTTCAGAGTCAAAACAAAGGATTACTGTAGCATCACAAAAGTCTAGTAAGGGCTACATTTAATGGCATGCTTATGTTGGAGTCTGCTGCTCTGCAAGTGGCATTAAAAGTGTTGCTAAATATTTGCCTCTGCTGATGTTTCTCCTGTAAATGGGAAAAATAGGTACCAGACAGTATTCATTATTCAAAGGTGGATTTGGGGAAGCAAGTATAAGAATGTTATAAGAAATTAAGAATTTGCTTATTTAACTCAGCATAGAATAATACTGAGAATAAAACTGAAAAGTAATAAAACAGAGAATAAAATTGAGAAGTACAAATCTAACTAGAATTATTCTGCACTGACAAAGAATTAAGTAGGAGACATACTCATGAGGCAGCAGTTACGCAGACTTATGTGAGAGCTCCGTCGGAGTAGGTACCATGCCTCAAACACAAAATTACAGTTTTTCTCACATCATATAGCATAACTTTCACAGGAGAACAAAGGCCATTTTAAAGTAAACTTGTTGTTCTAAGGTAACTTTTAATTTGAGGATCGAATGTAAATTGCTATGGTGAATGCACATTAGGTCACTAAAACAACGGTAGCTAAACTCAGATGTGACCTAGCAACCCAGGTGTTCAGGAAAAGTGCTGTTAACAGTAAGGATTGATGATCTAATCAAACTGTCACACTCAGATCCTCAGCAGGGTGGTTGGAGGGGAGGTGGAGGAGGATAATATTCAGAAAGCAAGCACATGCTTAGTGTTACTTTAAATTGATGCTGACATTTTCAATTGTAAAAAGAAATTTTTTCCTAAGTAATATAGGAAACAACTCTCCTAACCTTCCGGAGGATATCAGATAATCAGAGAGCTTGTTTTGCAAAAGCCAACTTCTCAGATGTGTGACTTTATGAAATACAAACTATCAGACATCTTAGAGATTCAAGATGAGAGCATCTATTTTAATACTTAGGTATAAGTGTCTAGCTGCGCATTTAGCTAACTGTGCATCTGCACTTGCTATGCATACACCA
>VWZE01011490.1:10000-34195 GCA_013396675.1 Eubucco bourcierii
GTTAGGGTTGGAAGGGACCACAAGGATCATCTAATTCAAATTCCCCTGTCATGGGCAGGGACACCCTACCCTAGATCAGACTGCACAGAGCCTCATCCAGCCTGGCCTTAAACACCTCCAGGCATGGGGCCTCAACCACCTCCCTGGGCAACCCATTCCAAGCTCTCACACCACTCTCATGCTGAAGAACTTCCTCCTCATGGCCAGTCTGACTCTCCCCACCTCCAGTTCTGCTCCATTCCCCCCGTAGTCCTGTCACTACCTGATATCCTGAAAAGTCTCTCCCCAGCTTTTTTGTAGGGCCCATTCAGATACTGGAAGGCCACAATAAGGTCACCTCAGAGCCTCCTCTTCTCCAGACCAAAGAGTCCCAATTCTTTCAGTCTGTCCTCCCAGTAGAGCAGCTCCAGCCCTCTAAGCATCCTCCTGGCCCTTCTCTGGATATGCTCCAGCATCTCCATAGCCCTTTTGTAATAGGGGCTCCAGAACTGGATGCAGTACTCCAGGGGGGGGTGTCTCACCAGAGCAGAGTAGAGAGGGAGAATCACCTCCCTCACCCTGTTGGCCACACTTCTGATGCATCCCAGGCTCTGGTTGGTTTTGTGGTCTGCGAGTGCACGCTGATGGTTTGTGTTGAACTTCCTGTCCACCAGCACCCTCAAGGCTCTCTCCTCAGGGCTGCTCTCTCCAGCCAGTCACTGCCCAGGCTGTATTTGTGCTTGGGATTGTCTTGACTCAGATGCAGGACCTTGAACTTGGTCATGTTGAACCTTATGAGGCTGGCTTGTGCCCACCTTATCAGCTTGCCCAGGTCTTTCTGGATGCCATCCCTACCCTCCAGCTGTCTGCTGCACCACACAGCTTGCTGTTGGCAGCAAACTTACTGAGGCTGCACTCCATGCCTCTGTCCATGGCACCAACAAAGATGTTGAACAAGACTGGTCCCAGGACTGATGCCTGAGTGACTCTACTTATCACTGCCTCCACTTGGACATGGACCCCTGGCAGCCACTCTTTGGGTGCAGCCATCAAGTCCCTTCTTTATCCATCTGGTGCTCCAACCATCAAACCCATGTTTCACCAGCTTGGAGGCCAGGATGTGGTGCAGGACAGTGCCAAAGGCTTTGCTCAGGTCCAGGTAAATGACATCAGTTGCTTGCTCCTCAGCTATTGAAGTTGTGAACTGTTCATAGAAATTTTGTGAACTGTTCATAGAAGGCCACCAGGTTTGTCAAGCAGGATTTGCCCTTGGTGAAGTCATGCTGATTTCACCTCTTCACTATTCTCCTGTCTCAGCAGTGCCTCCAGGAGGATCTGCTGCATGATCTTACAGGGCACAGAGGTGAGACTGACTGGCCTGGAGTTCCCCAGCTCCTCCTTCCTAGTCTTTTTTAAATGGGAGTTATGTTCCCCCTTTTCTAGTCAGTGGGGACTTCACCAGAATGCAAAGTTAGATTTCAGTTTCAGTTGAAAGGCTCAAAATTATTTGCAAGAAGCAGCTGAAAGGCTCAAAATTATTTGCAAGAAGCACTAAAACGTAATAATAAGGTTTGATGGCCAGACCCAACACACTACCCTCCAGTGGTTACAGATCTCTTGACTCTCTTTATATCCGTATGTCCTGCCAATTCCTCTAACTGGAAACCACTCTGTGAGATAGTCACTTAGAGAAGTCATTCTTTAAGAATGTTACTACAAGATGACTGCATACATATACGTATAAGACATCACTTTGTGACTTGTGCCACTTGTTTTCCCAAAATCTATTCTAATGTCAGTTGGAACTTTTTAGTTTGTAACGACAGGGAAATACTGTACCGAAATAGCAAGTAGTTATTATCAGAAATTTCTCAAAGAAGAACATTTGAAAGGAAGGATTAACTGCTCAATCACAAAGAAAAGCATTGGACTAAAGGACTTCATTCATTTCTAGTTTTTACACTCAAAATGAAACTAGAAGGACATTGCAATTTATTACAAAAGTGTTTCCTAAAGAGTATACAGAACACCTACCCCATTAATTTTTTTCCTGACTACTTCTCTTTCAGATCTCAACAATGCCTTCCATGATGTTTTTTTATACCATGTTCGTAGCATCTAATATTCCAAAACTCGTGTGGTCTACTGCAAGCACAATGAACAACAGGCACCCAGGAAATTCCCCTTTTTACTTCAAAGCAGTTGTGTGAAAATACACAAACTTCAGAAGTACATTATTTTCCAACATTACTTGAAAAAGCATCTCAAATATATTTAGGTTGTTATTACATAGTAATAGGTATGTACTTAGAGCTGTTGCTCTCAAGCTGAACTTATCACAGCTTTTCCAATCAATTAAGATCATTTGATGAAAATCACACGATCTTCATATGACGTTACTAGCAGTGTAACATTGATGCCATTTGTTCAAGCAGATGTAGAAATAACCAGAATAACCTTACTAAAAATCAAGAATACAAAACCAAGAATAGTAAAAACAAGAATTTGTAACGCAGATTCCAGTTAAGCAAGTGTTTGTGCAGCAAGTAGCTTTATGCACATAAATGATCCTATTTGACTCAACAGAATTACTCACTTGCAAAAAAGTTATTTCAGAGGCAACTCATACTTGAAAATCCATAAGGAAGATGAAGTAATGAAACAATTGTCAGCAAAGGCCTTTCTTGGGTAAACTTATATAAGAAACAGTTTAAACAGACATATCAGAATTCAAATTAACAGTCTTACACGCTATAAAATGCATAGTGTGTAGTACTAACGGTGTCCTAAAATTAATTATAACTAATAAAATCTCTAATGTGTGTTAAATGTATTTTCGTTATGAAAAATATCTCAATGTAGAGTTGTGCATAATAGTGGCAAAATTCAGTCCCACTGATGAATGACTTGGTGACTTTATTTTCTTGCTGGTATTTGTGTGTGCATGTATATCTCTTATATCAATCACGAAACATCTCTGTTGGTTCTGTGACAATTTACACCTTGCTAAGTAACATAACAACATAACAGAAATTAGAACTTGGCACCATTAACACTACTGATGCACTCACCTTGTCCTCAAACACATTGTCTCCTAGACACAATAAAGGTGTAGCCAAAGATTTATCCTGCCAATAAGATATAGTTATAGGTCCCATGAAGATTACTGACACCAAAGTACCAAATATGTGCTGGCCTTGGACTTAGCAGATAACATGCCAGTTTTGAGATACATTCAAGTTGACAATAAATCAGTATCACAGTTCCAATAACAGGAGAAATACCTCAGAGGAATTTTTGTGTTAAAACATTCCACTTTTGAGTTAGCTATTAAAAGGTAATGATCATAATGAACAAGGCAGTAGGGCTTTTGTGGTTGAAATGTGCAGACATTTTACTATAAGGGTTTTTTTTGTTGTTGTTTTGCTTTAAATGAACCTGATTTTCAGCTGCAAAGTATTTTCCCCTTAAATCAATTTTGCCTTAAAAGAAAGCAAACAAACAAACAAAACCCCCAAACTCAAACCAAATGATGTTCTAGTAGCAATCTCATTAAGAATTATGTTTTTCTCTATCTGCACATGCAAACACTTCCACAGCCTCCATAGCCTCCAAAACACCTCTCTTTTATGCATACAAAAGAAGCAATAGTTATGGGCTATGAAAAGCTAAAGAGAGCAAGAAGCACTCGATCAGTAAGCATACTAAATTGTAAATGGGGGTTTTTTTTCCCTCTCTTTCTCAGAACTATCTCAGTGTTTGTCAGCAGAAATTTCTGAGAAGTTTGTTAGAAGGGCACCAGTTTCTCAGGGTGTCTGGTTTATAACTATTTTTTTTTTCAAGCACCCTTTTGAACTTATTTCAGTTTTCTGTTTTTGATGATAGTCATGCTGACAACTTTTTTTGGTCCATCAAATTCTGTAGTACAATTACATGAATTTACTTTTAATAAATTACCATCTTTGCATATATCAGTCAAACCATGAAGACTAAACACTTGCAAATAAAATGCATTATTAATTTAATTGTCACAGCCTATTTAGCTAGCTTCTATTAGTATTTGCTATAATATGCAATGTATTGGAGGAGAGAGTCAAATTCAAAACATAAAGAATAAACTCATTATATTGTCCTAGAGAAATTAAAAAATAGCAAGCTTGCAGAATTATAATCAAGGCATTAATGTTTTAAATAAGTAAGAAAACTACCTAACTTAATTTATAATACATTTCTACCCAAAGTGAAGGTTTAACATGCTGCAGGAGGATTTCTGTGGTTCCTAAAGCCATTACAAGTCATCAAATTCTCTCATAATAGGAAGGGAAAGGTGAAAAGGAAAGCAAGAGTGGTTTGGTATTTACTGCACTAGATCAGGTGCCCTAAACATCCACCACCACCAGTAAAGCACTGCTGCTAGAAAATTATGTTGTTGTAACTCTGCCACTAGTAGTCGATGTCCCTCTACATTCATCCAAAAGATGGATGAAGAAATTCCAAAAGCAGAGAGTACAAAGTCACTCAAATATCATTTGTTTATGCAGGCCTGGGGGTAAAACACAACAGTCTGTGCTAGCAGTTGGGGCAGGGAGGTTGCAGGCCTTAGCTGGGTTCTCTGCTCCTCGGGCAGCTGGGGCTGCAAGGGCTGTGAACCTGCCATCACACAAAGGGCAAAGCAGGGGACAGACATCCCCTCCTCCTCCTCCTCACACTATGGTGGCTGGCCAGCCAGAAAGCCTTTGAGGAATATGGGAAGAAATGGAGAAAAATGGAAACAGCCAGAAGGCCTCCAGAAGAAACATGCAAACAAAAGCCAGCAACAACCAATTTAGATTATAGCATCCTGTTTGTTTAGGAATTCATTTCAAGATGATGATCGCTAAAAATGTGCCTCTCAGGCTAAGATACTATATTTGGAAATCTATTGTATGTATCCTTTATTGCACACACATTCACTAGGGTAATGCAAGTTATATCCTTGTTGTATTTATGATGATTATACAGTAAGTATTCCCTTGTACAAGAACATATTGGTGTTGAATGCTTCCAGTTACAAAATAAGCCACCAGAGCAAAACATTTGTTGTAACTGTTGCATTATGACAAAAGATAACTGGTGTAAACTTTAATACAGTATCTACTCCGATGAAACTGTTGTTTCAATGCACCATGCTCTATTTCATTTAAAATACATCTCACAACTTCATAAATAACAATGTGTTAAGGAAATACTGGTAAGGCATTTTCTAGGTGAAATCTCATTAAACAGGTTGCCCAGTTGGACATAAGGGGTGTAAGATGTGTGCATTTAAAACTCTACTCTCAGGTCACTCACTGACTTAAGCGTGATGAAACTGACTGCCATTTCCAGTGTCTTTAAGAAGAAACAATCATGAGTCAGGAAAAGTTCTGAGTGCTTTCCTACAACTCCCAGCCAACCATTTATTTTCCCCTTCTTTCCTATCAAAATCAGAAAACACTCTTATTTATTAGCCTACAAATAAAGAATGAGTTACAAGACATAACACTTGAAAGAGTACCAAGTGTCCAACAATGAACTCTGCAGGGTGGACACCTCCATCTACTCAGACTAAAAGAGAATGTGAGGTCTTTAAGTTACCCAAAACAGATCAACTATAATGTTGTCCCAAAAATGCAAGGAAATAGCAATAGCTATATCACAATGTACCTAACAAATCTGAGGCAAAATCTGTTTATCCAAAAACATGGTGCCATTGAGGTTGTAAAACAGTAACAGATCACAGGAAAAAAAATAAGCTGCATATGGAAAAAAAAAGAAGTTTGAAAAAAAAGTTAACTATATGCAGATCATATATTAAAAAAAAATCAACTCATTTGAAAAATAGTCAAACCCACCAGAATCCTGTTCAAACCCAAGAATACTGAGAAAACTTTCACTTTGATTCTGCTGTAACTTTGACCTCAGTGATCCACATAAAAAAGTTGGAAGTCATTTAATAAATTTATAAGCGCCAAGGTCGGGAAGAAAAATTAATACATAAATAAATAAATGACAATAAGAAAATAACGTCTTTTGATTTTGTGCTTGAAGGGACAGTTACAACTATGGAGATTTTGAGAAAATAATCTCACCTGTCAGAAACAGCCAAAAAGGTGAAAATCCTACACCTTTTACATAGAATTACTTTCTACAGCAATTTTTCTATTGACACCCACAGACATGTCATAGGCATCACACTGGCAGAGCACTTAAGCATGTCAGCTCCCTCTGTAGTTGGAGTTGAGCTAAAAAGTCCAGGTAACTTCACTTTTGGTAAGCTAAATTTTCCAGATAATGCTTCTACATGTTGTCTAAGATAAAATGAGACAAAATTTTAAAGAACTTTACCTTTCTTTGGGTGTTCCAACTCCATGCTTGCCCAGTAAATGAGTGTTCAAATGCTTCTTCATCACAAATGCCACCCTACCAAAGCAAAAACAGGAAGACTGCTTTTTTAAATACTGTTTTTACATACAGAATTTTTCTATTTTCAGCATATACTTGAGTATATATTTTTTGAGATGGAATTTTAACCCCCCCGCCCCCAACAGACTACTATTTAAATCTCTTGAGTCCATTCTGTAATAAGTTTTCCTCAGGCTGCAGTCACTTGGATACTTGTCTTACAAATATGTAATCACAATCATGCATTGCTGGTGACAAAAATGGAAATTCCATTTCTGCTTCCTTCTGCAAATTAGAACATTGTATAAAATACATTGATAATACATTCTCTTTTACCTACACAACATTCCATAGAATCATAGAATGGTCTGGGTTGGAAGTGATCTCCAAAGGTCATCCACACGTTACAAACTAGTTAAACAGTTTTAGTTAAACCTTTGAATTTCTTTAAGCCTAATGGGTCAACCACATAACCCTCTTCATAAAAGTAGGTTTTTAATATTTTAATGAGTAACACAAAAATACAGCAAGATCAGATGCTTTAATCACTCCTCACAACTGCTCAAACTTCACAGAATTACAGAATGTCAGGAGCCAGAAGGGACCTCAAAAGCTCATCCAGTCCAACCTCCCTGACAGAGCAGGATCACCTAGACCAGATCACATAGGCACACATCCAGGCAAGTCTTGAATATCTCCAGGGAGAAAGACTCCACAACCCCCATGGGCAGCCTGTTCCAGGGTTCTGTCATCACAGTATCACCAAAGTTGGAAGAGACCTCAAAGATCATCAAGTCTAACTCGATTCCACAGACCTCGAGACTAGACCATGGCACCAAGTGCCACATCCAAATCTGCCTTGAACACTTCCAGGGACGGTGACTCCACCACCTCCCTGGGCAGCCCATTCCAGTAGTGAATGAATCCTCACAGGGAAAAAAAAAAATCCTCCTCCTGTTTACATGAAACTTGATTGTATTAATTATGTAAAGAGATATACACAAAAACAAATGAATAGCCTCAGATATTTTTTAGCATTGTGGGGAAAAAAATAAAAGGATGGAAAAGATGAAGTACACGGTCACCAAGACATTTTGAGCAGAAATATTGTTCAAACTGTCAAGATATTGTTCAAAGCATCAACAGCAGCAACAAAATATTGCTATTGGCATTACACTTCTATCAAACAAAACACAGATAATTTACTTTAATTTTGTTGACATACATAATGAAACAGATAGGAGCCTATCAAGTACCATTCTTCTGCTGATAAGACCATAACATCAATTTAATTACATCATGTGACTGCTTCAAACAATTTAGATATCAGACTGAAGCTTCAAACTAAAATGGTTCTCTCGATAAGCAAAAATTTTACTGCTGCAACTTTCAGTGTGAAAAGGGCTTGCAAACATTTTTGTTAATTATGTATTACAGCTGTCCTTCATAAAGTTAATTACTAATAGCTGAAAGGCAATAGAGTCGATTTGCATATGTACATGAAAGGCATGACATATGCAAAAATATGATTTTAATTAGCATTCCATGATATGAAGGGCTACAAATCAAACTGGCATGTTATAAGATTCTTAACATTAACCGCTGAATTCATCTGGACGTGTTTGCAGCAATGGACAATGGAGGGACTGTAGAACACTAGGCACTACGGGGTATAACAGCCACGAAAGCCAGCAGACAGTACTTTGCCTTTACAAATATGTTAATGTAGCTTCTCCATGTCTGATCTACTTTGGGCACTTTCACAGTATGACAGAGAATCTCTCGTGCATCCCTTAAAGCGCAAGAACATAAGTCTGTCATGCTTAAGTTACAGCAACTTTCTTATTTTTCAGGAAAACAGACATTTAAAAAAATACCTTTAATACTTTTTCTTACATGATTTATTAATAAGGTATCATAATCATTACAGTTGTGAATAATCTTTCACACCATTTACCATCATTACTATAGCAGTGTCATCAGAATTACATACGTTGGGAAAATACCTGTAACAAAATAAAACAGAAGTATGTGTTCCGATATTAGAACACTCAAAACACACTGCCCTTGTTTTTTTTAAATGGCAGAAATTCTAACCAGTTCCACACAGCCATGGAAGGTACCAGATTTTAATTTAGTAGTATTTGCATTTCCTGTTACACATTTCCATCCTCCCCCTCCTCTAACAGATAAACAAACCCAAAGATGTTGCTGTGAAAGGGCAATGTGCAATCCCAGCTGCAAAGGCATACTTTACGATTATTTACAGCAAATACAAAGATCCCAAATAGCTACACAGCGTTTCTAGGGAAGTTGTTTGATTTTTCTTCTGAGCCTGTGTACTTGAAGCTTCCAAACACTAGCTAAACATTTCCTATGCTGTACAACTGCAGGGGGTACAGACAGACGAACCTTTCTGCAAAATCAAAGACAAAGGTCTTGTAATAATGTGGAACACTTTACCTCACATTAGCTGCCTGGTTCTGAGCAGCCATTTTGCTGCTGTTAAGCAGCACAAATAAAATGAAGACTGACTCGGTAAGTGTCTCAGCGCTTACTAACATTTTAAACTTCCAGGGCTTGAAGACTTAAGACCTGAGCAGTGCAGGCTGCCTGAAGTGCTCAGCGGAGCTCAGGAACAGCTCCCCACTTGACAAAAGTAAGGAGAGCTGCTTGCACTGTTTGCTGGTTTTACAAAACAAACACCAAAAGTGTTCCCAGTACGTTCGGTGATTCTGACCTTATAAGCAATCACTGCTTTAGTAGTCAAAAAATACTGATTTTATCAATGCTATTTATCTCTGATGAAGTAAACCAGTTATTCCTAAAGTACTACTAGAACCAAACAGACAGATGTGACTTAGCCTTGGTCTGGTTGGCACCAGTCCTTATTCAAGGACTGAATGCCTTTAAGACACATTGCTCTAGTACATCTCTAAACCAAAGAGAATCTTTCCACCAACTGCAGTAAGTACAATTCAGCCTTCACTGAATATCTTATTTCTTACTTTTTTCATTCTAGTGGAAACAGAAATGTTTAGATGCTAGAAATCAGCTGTTTCCAGAAACACATCAAAAGGGAGTAGGAAAAGCTTGTAGCTGCCGTACTCCACTGTTTCAAATTCATGCAAACCAGGCCAGACTACATGCCTGGAATCAGTTTTAGAAGCTCTGATCTGGACATACTCATTCCCAGCCCACATCAGGACAGGAAGTCACAGCCCAGTTGCTATCCTGAGGCTCAGATCTTGAAAGACAGAAACGTCTAGCCTACAGGTCTCAGTTTTGGTCACTGGGAGTTCCCTCTGTTCATTTGGAAGATGGCTCCTAGAAGCCTCCTCTTCCAGTGGAGAAAGGTGAGTAGGTGGGATTTGGTTTGGTTGCAATGACATTCTGCCAGTTTAATTTTTCTAGTGATTTTCAGCTACTCTGGCTCCAAATTAGAAGCATCCTCTGTCTTACACACTTTGTGTTCACATTTAAGGATCATTTAAAATCAAATTGAAAAATTACACAGAACTTCAGAACAGCATCCACACTCCCTATGGACAAGTGTTTGCACATATACTATTATTAAAAACAACTCTGAATCACAAATATATGAGCACTTTTCCAAAAATAATTTTGCAGAAGATTCTGCTTTCTTTTTAGAAGAGTTGTGGCTTTGTAGGAACGTGTCCACTCATATTCCATGGCAGCCCTCAAACAGTACTTGGACTCATTCTAAGAATATCTGTAACTGATTTAGGAGCCTCTGCAGACTTGTCTTCAGCTATAAAAGCACATTTTCATGCACAGAAGTAACAAAGGGACTTCTAATTCCGGGAATAAAGAAACATATTGGACAATCTTTACTTCCACTTTTTATTCTAGTGTAATACAAGTTCTTCAGCATGTACAATGTTTATCATCACAGTACCCAAGGAATATGAATAATCTGTCATGTATTGTCTGTTCTCTCATTTTCTCTGCAGGGAGAGAACTGTGCTCTGTGAAGTATCTTGCTTTGAGAGGGAAAAATAAAAATTACAGATTTTATTATGTTTTGAATCCATAATAACTCTTTTCTTTTTAACATGTACATCACCGTGTTAGTGAAAAGCAAAGTTAAAAAAAAAAAAAAAAAAAAAAAAAAAAACAAAAAAACAACAACAAACAAAAAACTACACACACACACAAAGCTAAACAAGCCTTTTGGAGCACAAAGTCATGAAACCTGTTATTTCCTAAGTGTTTACCAAGTGCTCAGCCTTGGCCTAGTTCCAGGGAGGAATCTTACCCCTATCAGAAAGCCACTTGAAGCCATGTCAACAGAGCAGTCATCTTGTAACTGCACATAACTGCTGAGGAGGACTAGTAAGAGAATTTATTTTTGTGGGACTCTACAAACAAGGTATCCAGCAGTTGAACAGCAATTTTAAATCACTTCTCAGTGGATACATTGCTCTCTGCAACTGCTCATGGAAAATTTATCTTACAGACAACAATGTTCAATGACAGCAGAAAAGTCCAGGAGAATAACAATGAATATCTACCCTTTATTCATATTCTCAATATCCTTTACATCTCCTTTAAACTGTCCAGAACCTTTTTATACATGAATTTAACTCTGAAAATACAGGTAAGCTACTGCATGACTACAGACTGCAGAGACCTCAAGTACAGGAGATGTTTAAAAAACCTCCCTGAAAGTATTTTTTCTTAAATCAAAACAAAACCAACACCCACAGACAAAAATCAACCAAACCAAACCAAACCAAAACAACCCCCAGAACAGAATGCTATTATTATTAAATTAGTAGTAGTTATTACTTGCCTTTATCACAGGTCTCAGACACTGGATAAACCACCTGGGAGATCTGACAGCTTCAAAGAATATTCAAGAAAAAAGGGTCTCTTAAACTTTTATATACCATCGCAGGATGTGAGGAAATAATATATTCTTCTGTTCGCATTAGATTTTGCTTTTCATGATCTGCACTTGAATTTCTGTCCTTATACCGCCACACGAGACAAGAAACCAGAAGATCAAGGCAAGCTGCATGGATCAGGCCAAGAAGGAGGACACTGTGTTCAGACAAGTGAATAACAACATGGACATAGAATCATAGAATGGTAAGGTTAGAAGGGACCTCAAGGATTATCCAGTTCCAATCCCCTGCTATAGGCAGGGACACCTCCCACTAGTACAGCTCACTCAAGGCCTCGTCCAATCTGGCCTTGAACACCTCCAGGGAGGGAGCAGCCACAGCCTCCCTGGGAAACCTGTGCCAGTGTCTCACCACCCTCACTATAAAGAACTTCGTCCTAACATCTATTTCAAATCTTCCCTCTGCCAGTTTAAATCCACTGTCCCTTGTCCTGTCATTGCAAGACCTTGTCAATAGTCCCTCCCCAGCCTTCCTGGAGCCCCCTTCAGATAGTGGAAGGCTACTATCAGGTCTCCTGGAAGCCTTCTCTTCTCCAAGCTGAAGAGCCCCAACTCTCTCAGCCTGTCCTCATAGCAGAGCTGCTGCAGCCCTCTGAGCATCTTCATAGCCCTCCTCTGGACCCGCTCCAACACTTCCATGTCCTTCCTGTGCTGAGGGTTCCAGAACTGCACACAGTACTCCAGGTGGGGTCTGATGAGAGCAGAGTAAAGTGGCACAATCCCCTCCCTTGCCCTGCTGCCCACACTGCTCTTGCTGCAGCCCAGCACACAGTTGCTGTCTGGGCTGCGCTCACACTGCAGGCTCATGTTGAGCTTTTCATCAACCCAGACCCCCAGGTCCTTTTCCTCAGGTTGCTCTCAGCCATTCACCACCCAGCCTGGAGTTGTGCTTGGGATTGTGCCTACCCAGGGGTAGGATCTTTCACTTGGCCTTGTTGAATTTCATGAGGTTGGCCTGGGCCAACCAAGTCCTTAATGTGGAGTCAGACTAACAGGGATATTAATTAATAAGAAAAAGTAGTAGTGCAGTTTCTCAAGGCGTATCATGACCTACACGTATTTTGGAACATTCAATACAACTCGCATACGCAATTACAGATCTTTGCATGTACTTAAGATTTGTACAGGTTCCATACATGAAAGTAGAACTCCTAGTCAAGTCAGCACTTAGTCAAATAGCACATAAACAGTCTTAAAAAAACTTCAAGCTAAAAATCTTAAAATTGCATAAAAACTTGCTACACAAATCTCCTCTCTCAGTCAGGATTTTGTATTCATCAGGTCAGTTTCAGGAAAAAGAGCGTACAGGAAAACGCAGACCTGCCCAGAGAGCAATGGTTTTCTACGAACAAGTAATGATATTTTTTTTTTTCCCCTCATGCATCAAAAGTCTGAAATCCTGGGAATTTCTTCAAGTCCATCATTCAAGGATGTTTGCCGATTCTGAAGGGTCCAGACTGGGGTGCTGATAACTCTCTTGCATGACTGCGCGCAAGGGACTCAATTTAAAAGGAAGTATCTGGCAGGGCAGAGTCTGGTGTGGAAGATATCCAGTAGTCTGAAAGGCTTCACGCCCTTTGTGACAGGATGTCAGGTTCAAGTAAATATCTAGCAGAGCAAAGTCTAGTGTGGAAAACATCCAAATATCTGAAAAACTTCATGTCCTCTGTGACAGGACGTCAAGTCCTAGAACCCTGCATAGGAAAGCTGGAGGTTTCTGAGGACTCATTTAGCAGCCAAATGAAGCAGGTCTTATTACTTCCAGATAACAGTTATGGGTATTCTTCCTAAGTTTAAAACCCGACAAAATCAATAGCACTTCAGAAGGTTAACAAGTCACGTGTAATCAGCCAGCCTGCGCCGCGCAGCACTGCGGAGCGCTGCCTTGCGCTCCCTGCTGACCCCGTGCGTTAGAAAAGGATATGGCTGCTTTCCGCTCCGCCCTCACCAGCGCTGCTCAGCGGAACGCAAAACACAGCACACGCCTGGGGCTCCTCCACGCACTCCTGTGAGCACCTTGCCAGCCTGGAAAACGCAAACTCTCTTGGAAAGAGAAACTGAAAGAAGAGTGCGGCCAGCAGATCGAGGGAGGTTCTCTTCCCTCGCTGCTCTGCCCTAGTGAGGCCTCACCTGGAATACTGCACTCAGTTTGGGGCTCCCCAGTGCAGGAGGGACCTACTCAAGAGTCCAATGGAGGGCTACAAGGATGATTAAGGGACTGGAGCACTACCTTATGAGGGACTGGCTGAAGGACCTGGGGATTTTCGGTCTGATGAAGGCAAGACTGAGAGGGGATTTAATAAATGTTCATTAATACATGAGGGCTGAGTGTCAAGAGGCACTGGAACAGGCTGCCCAGAGATGTTATGGAGTCTCAGACTGAGAGGAGATCTAATAAATGTTTATTAATACATGAGGGCTGGGTGTCAAGAGGCACTGGAACAGGCTGCCCAGAGATGTTATGGAGTCTCCTTCTCTGGAGACTTTCAAGACCCAGCTGGATGCATTCCTGTGTGACCTGCACTAGAGTATATGGCCCTGCTCTGGCAGGGGGCATTGAACTCAATCATCTCCAGAGGTCCCTTCCAATCCCTGACATCCTGTGATGCCGTGAAACGAGGACAGCTGCCACCACTAACAAGGCAAGAACAAGAGAACCATGGCAAGAATGTCATGGCAAAACATGGAACCTAAAGACTGGCAGAATTTTTAAAATTTCCAAGAATTATTAACCCTTCTGTCTTAAGTTTGAAGGTGTCTGCTTTGTTCCAATTTTTTGTTTGGTTAGTCGTTTTTGTTGGCTGGGGGTTTAGTGTGGGGTTGTTACACTTTCCATGCAACAATCACTTATATTTCTTAATTATTTATTAACTTTTCATCTCTTCCATGGAAAAGTTTTGTTACTGAAGTTGAAAATGCAACATTTAAAAAAAGAATTAATGTTATGTCAATATGTAACCATCACTGCAACCAACTACAACCTTTTCATCTCATTTTTACCATTACTTGTAATGAGCTAGCAATGATCTAAGGTACCCAGCAGGGGAAAAAGGTAGAAATTGAGAAGATAACTTATATTAGTGGAACACTTGTACACAGCTTGCACCCAAGGTAGATTTGAGTATCACAGCAGCTACTGTTCCTGTCTTGCTTTCAACAGGATGACAGACAACAGGATTGTCAATGTGCTGTTCAATGACCTGCATCAATCTCAGGAATAATTTACTGCTATATCAGACAGATCATTATGGATGAGCTGCACACTATCAATCAATCGACTGCGTTGTTCCTGCATATTCCTGCATCTATCAACCAGAAGAGAGAAACATCCCTCGACATATTCTTGTTGCTTTCTGCAACCAATCTCCATCCCTCAACACATGAATTATTATCTACATTGCCATAAAGTAGTAGCAATAGGTACAACTACACCCTTTCACATATTCTGACAGAAGCAGCCTGGGTACAAAGGAAGGACAAACTAAACGAAACCAAAATAATCCTCTTTCATTCAGGCTGCCTTGGAGAAATCTTGCTATCCAAAGTTACCAAATCCTCTCGCTGTCCCTCTTTTAAGAGATGTGTGTCATGGCTCAAACCATCCAGGACAGAAATTTAGAAGTCATTGCAAGGACTGCATAAATTTGCAGTACTTTTATTATTTGACACCCTATGAGAAAACTCAGTTATAGTATGCCACAGCTGAAGCTACTTATTTTGAAACTGAAATTGGAAAGGTTTTGTGCGAGTTAGCTATAGGTCCATTCTGAATTTTATTGGGTTTGGGATCACAGGATGTTATGGCTCGGCAGGGACCTCCGGAGAGCATCAAGTCCAATCCCCCTGCCAGAGCAGGACCATGATCTAGTGCAGATCACACAGGAACACATCTAGATGGGTCTTGAATGTCTCCAGAGAAGGAGACTCCACAACCTCTCTGGGGAGACTGCTCCACTGCTCTGTGGACCTTACAGTAACAAAGTTTCTCCTCATGTTCAGGCAGAATTTCCTGTGCTCTGGTTTATATCCATTCCCCTTTTCCTATCACAGAGTGCAACTGAGCAGAGGCTGTCCCCTCCTTGACGCCCAGCCCTCATATTTATAAGCATTTATTAGATCCCCTCTCAGTCTTGTCTTCACTAGACCAAAAAGCCCCAGGTCCCTCAGCTCTTCCTCACAGGGCAGTGTTCCAGTTCCTTACTCATCTTTGTAGTACTCCATTGGACTCCTTTAAGTAGATTCATGTCCTTCCTGAACTGGGGAACCCAAATCTGAATGCAATATACCAGGTGAGTTTTTTTTGGTAGGTTGTTGTTTGGGTTTCTTTAAATACATAAAGTACTTTATTCATTTCAAGAAAAAATGAAGTATAGTATCTATTTCCATTTTAAACTTGAATTTTGCTACTGAATGTAAATTGGGTGGAAGGTTGATCATGAGCCAGCAATGTGCTCTGATGGCCAAGGCCAATAACATTCTGGGGTGTATTACAAGTGCTGTGGTTAGTAGATCAAGAGATGCTCTCCTGCCCCTCTACTTTGCCCTGCTGAGGCTGCATTTGGAATATTGTGTCCCATTCTGGGCCTCTCAATTCAAGAAGGACCTCAGAGAGTTGCTTGAAAGAGTCAAGCACAAAGACATGAAAATGATTAAGGGAACGGAACATCTTCCTCATGAGGAGAGGCTGAGGGAGCTGGAGCTCTTTAGTTTGGAGAAGAGGAGACTGAGGGGTGACCTCTTTAATGTAAAGGGCAAGTGTGAAGAAGATGGATCCAGGCTCTTCTTAGTGATGTCCAATGACTGGAAGTGGAGGCACAGGAAGTTCCATGTAAACATGAGGAATTTTTTCCACTGTGACGGTGACAGAACCCTGGAACATGCTGCCCAGGAGGTTGTGGAGTCTCCCTCTCTGGAGATTTAATGTAAAGGGCAAGTGTGAAGAAGATGGATCCAGGCTCTTCTTAGTGATGTCCAATGACTGGAAGTGGAGGCACAGGAAGTTCCATGTAAACATGAGGAATTTTTTCCACTGTGACGGTGACAGAACCCTGGAACATGCTGCCCAGGAGGTTGTGGAGTCTCCCTCTCTGGAGATATTCAAGACCTATCTGGATACGTTCCTGTGTGATCTGGTATAGGTGATCCTGCTTGGGTTGGGGGGTTGGACTAAGATGATCTTTCACGGTCCCTTCCAGCCCCTGACATTATGTGATCTACTGTCCATCTAAATATACACAACTCAGATATGGAGTAGGAAAAAGCAACACCCCTCCCCCCTCCTCAAAAAATTGGCTAGTAAAAAACTGAATTAAATAGGAAATTGTTTATTATGCAGTATATTGCCAAACTGATAACTGTAGGTAAACAAATGACTCTACTTATTTTGCTTCCTTAATGAGCAGGCTAAAAATAGCTGAACAGTGGCAAAAACTTTAAAGTCGAAGGTGTTCACTCTGTCAGGAAATCACCTTACAAATACATGAGAAAATTAGTACTGCTACAAGAAATGTTTGTTTCAATATTCAGAGGAGTTAATGAATGTTAAGTGATAATGGTAGACAGCAGCACTATGTAATTACATTTCTAAACACACCTTACCAAATCACTTCTAAGCTAAAAGAATCACATGTTCTATTAATTTTCATTGGTTATCAAACATCTGTAACTGTCACCTCTAACAGGTGTTTGGTAATCTAACAGCTGCACGAAGTACTAAAAAAAAAAAAACAACAAACAAAGGGGGGGAAAAAAGACAGAATCACAGTGTGCTTTCTGCAGCACTGCTATCAACCTCTCCATCTACAACACAGAGCCGTAAACTGGTAAAGGGGAGACTGAAACTGGATGTTAGGAGGAAGTTCTTTACAGTGAGGGTGGTGAGACCCTGCACAGGTTGCCCAGAGAGGCTGCGGCTGCTCCCTCCCTGGAGGTGTTCAAGGTCAGGTTGGACGAGGCCTTGAGTGATCTGTGCTAGTGGGAGGTGTCCCTGCCTATGGCAGGGGGTTGGAACTAGATGATCTTTGAGGTCTCTTCCAATCTAAACCATTCTATGATTCTTCGCCTACGTTCTGAAAATGCCCTATGTTCTTCTGGTTCAGTGTTGGGAGTGCCTTGCACTTAAAGGAGATTGCCAACAACATCCAGAAACAGGACACCACCAAAGAACATGCTTGTTACGCTAAATGAGGCTGCAGGAATGTTTTAAACAGAAATCCACATTTACAGCCATAAGCATCATGATCCAAATGAGCACCTACCAACCTTGCTACCAAGAAACTCTTTCCCTTCCCACAATATGTACATGTAACATTTCTATAACTCTGGTCCCTCTGTCTTCCATGCTACCTCTCTCTCTGCTCATGATTGAATCTATTTCAAAGTATGCTCAGAACTTCAGATACAGAATTTGATGCAATCAAATCATCTTGGATCTAGAAAGAGAGAGCATGACAGACTGATGTTTGAAGTGGGAAATTCTTCAAAGCAGGATTAAATCTTTTGGGAAAGTCAAGTGAACTACATCTCTAAGTGCCTAGAGAGGAGCTCTGAAATATTTGACTTCTCTGCAGACAGTTTGTACACAAATTCCAGGCGAGTCAAAGGAGCAATGTCTTTATAGGTTGAAGGTGCAAGAAACAGCCTATAAAACTATCTCAAATTAAGAATGTTTTGATGAGTTTCTACTTAAAAGTAGAATCCATGGAGCCAAACAAGAAGTCACTTCTGATGCTGTAGCTTCATCCTAACTGCTCAAATTGCACTGCAGACTGAGTAACCAGGTTTATGCAGAGCTCCTAAAGGAAGAGCTATCTTGAGAGTGAAATCCTTGTCATGGAAAGAATCTACTCTTGGCTGTCTTTAGATGAAATCAAAATAAATCTAAACATAGTTGATTATGGGCTAGAAAACATACAGACCCTGCAGTAGCAGTGCCACCATATATATAACTCAGTCAATTTAGCAGTGACAGTGCCTGTGGTCTTTTGCAAATTTGAAAGGTATGAAGAAAGGAATGAGATGAATAAATTGGTCACTATCTGATGACTGAACAGCTTAGAAGTCATACACAATCAGAAGGCATACACAATTTTTATTGACAATTTACCCACAGTTTGAAAAGGCTGCTGGTGATAAATGGTGGCTGGAGCTAAGACTTTGCAGTCTGCTTGATCTGTGAGAGTAGTGAGAATCTTGCCTTAGGTCTTTGCTTGACATAGAAAAGCAAGTGCTGGTTGATTTGTTTATTCCTGAGACATAAGTGCAGTTGTAAAACAGATCCTTTTTTCCTTACATCCAGGCATTCAACAAGACTGTTTGACTTAAGGTAGAAAGCAAAATACTTCAGAATATCTCTTTGTCAGAGTAGTTGTAACTACATAAAAACAGTAACTGTAAAACTATGGCAGTGGGGCCTAATCTGTAACCACCAGAAGTACCATCCACAGGGATGAATCTCTAATAGTCTCATTGAATCAGAACAGCCTGGTTCAAATCAGAGGGAAAAGGAGATAATCCTTTGGATCAGACTGGTTTCAGTCCATCTGATACTTGTATATGCATAAACATGTTTGCATCACAGATCAAAAAATGACAACACCCACTTTGGTTCTGGCTTTTTCCCTTGTCCTCAGAGACTAAGAATCACCAAACACTGTGGCATTACACCAACTGTATTGTATGCCTAACACTTGTCTATTATATTTGATGAATGATTTTTCATCGTTAAAAGACATTTTCACTACTAGTTGAGCACAAAAGTTCAGAGTTTTCAATCCAAATTGGCATCTCAAGTCTCTCCAGATAGTCCAGTCACAGTCATCTATCCCCAACTCCACTCAAAAGTTGAGAGGTGCAACATCCTAGCACAGAAAGAGGAGGAGCCTGGATAAATAAAGTAACAAATACTGTTAGAGTAAACCCTGGTATGAAGATTAGAAAAGCTCTTACACACCCTGCAATTACTACAGATCTACAAAACTCTTCTCAAATTAAGGCACCGGACACAAACTGTGCAGACGGACTTCCATGAGCAGCATGGAAGCCCAAACAAATGAGAATTTCAGGTGGCAATGGTGGCATTACAACAGTTGTCCTGTGAGCAAATGGGACCCACAGACTTAGGAGAGTTACTAGTCACTAAAGCTGCCAAGCACAAAGTCTGGTGTTTCTTAGGTTTACCTCTGATGTCCATCAGGGATCACTTCAGACACAGAAGTCTACAGAACTGGGGATTCATAGAGTATTCACCTGAGATATATTTGTTATTGAAGCAATAAAGACAATTAACCTGCCCCAGAAGGCTGTTTTGCACCAAAAAATGCCATTCTCACAGTCCAGTATGAATGTGGCATGCACTAGGTATGAAGACTTATCAGTCTAGGAAAATCAGAGGAACAGAGATCAGACAAATCAGTGCAGTCATAAAGATGATACCTGTGACACAGCAGATGACGTTCTCTGGCAAAGAATATTTCAATGCCAGCCACCACTTCAGATTAACTCTGACCATTTCTGGACACAAATCAAGCATGAGCCAGATAACTACACAGGTGCCCAATGGAATTAAGAAAAAAAAAAACAACAAAAAAAAACCCAAACTTTGATCTCAAGGGCCTAGATATACTCACACAGACAATATATTAAGTGCACATATGAACAAACACGAAGGAGAAATCAGTTTTGCTGCAAGGAAAAGCTTATGGCATGTTATCTATAAAAGAAAGGAAAATTGATAAATGACCTGAAAAGATAAGGAAATAAAAGAAATACAGGTTTTTGTGAGCTTGCCAACCAGGTTTCTGAAGTACAATAATAACAACAGAAAAAAAATTATAGAATTTCAGTTTTTACATACCAAGTGACCTGGTCCTATAGAGAGACACAAGCTACATCTCATTAACAAAAACCAACAAACTTATTTTGTCTCAATGTCTTTCTGAAACGAGGCTTCAGTTAAAGGATTTTTGCTTTTCTGAACCTTGCTGCCATTGCAATCACACCAGCATAAAGCCTCAAGTGCTTGCATCAAATGGTGGGATCCCGAGATTTGTTTTTCCTTTCCTAGGAGGGGAACCTAACATCAAAGGCAATATAGATACCAAAACATGTGGGGGTACCCCATTTTATTTAGTACTGCATCACATTTTTTTATTTTCATAACTTAGCTCCTGTTAAAGCACCAATATTTAATAAATACACTCAATGTCTCCTGGGCTGCAGCAAGAGCAGCATGGTCAGCAGTGCAAGGGAGGGGATCCTCTCCCTTTACTCTGCTCTCATCAGACCCCATCTGGAGTACTGTGCATGGTTCTGGAGCCCCCAGCATGAGAAGGACATGGAACTGTTGGAGTGAGTCCAGGAGGCCATGAAGATGCTCAGAGGGCTGCAGCAGCTCTGCTATGAGGACAGGCTATGAAAGTTGGGGCTCTGCAGCCTGGAGAAGAGAAGGCTTCGAGAAGACCTTCTAGTAGCCTTCCAGTATCTGAAGGGGGCCTATAGGAGGGTTGAGGAGGGACTATTGACAAGGTCTTGCAATGACAGGAGAAGGAGTAATGGGTTTAAACTGGCAGAGGGGTGATTTAAACTAGATGTTAGAAAGTTCTTTACAGTGAGGGTGGTGAAACACTGAACAGGTTGCCCAGGGAGGTTGTGGCTGCTCCCTCCCTGGAGGTGTTCAAGGCCAGGTTAGGCAAGCCTTTGAGTGGCCTGTACTAGTGGGAGGTGTCCCTGCCTATGGTGGGGGGTTGGAACTAGATGGTCTTTGAGGTCCTTTCCAACCTAAACCATTCTATGATTCAACGACTGTGGCACATGCACACAAAAACACTTCTGTATCCATATGACCACCTGAAAGCACAAGAGGTCAGCTGCAATATGGAAGTGAGCATGCAAACAGTGATAAACAACCTTCTGCAAAGTTTTGTAATGTCATGCAAGTCAAAGGGCTCTCATTTGTGAGCAAACACAGTTCCCCAGCATTTGACTTCTGAGAGCCACATGCCACAGGGCTCCCACAGTCTTCACACCAGATAGTTTTCTGCTAAGGAAAGTCTCAACTTTCAGGCAGTTTATGCTTTGCAAAGACTGAAAAAAAAAAAAAAAACCCAAAAAAAAAACCCAAAAAAAAAAAAAAAAAAAAACCAAACAAACAAAATCAAAGGGCTGTAATGTTTCTTTATAATATCTTATATTAGCATAACCCCAAAACCCACACGTCCTGACTTGAAATGTTTGTACCAGGACAGACCTGGAGAAGGAAATACTCTAATCAGAATGTAGCTTTTATAGCACAGTAGGCAATGTTAGGTGCAGCACACAGCCGAATGGATGGAGTTGATTTTATAGAGTTACAAACAAAATAGTCCAAAATATTAACCAACAAACACATGCCCGGGTAAAAACGTCCTATTATAAAATTACTGTAAAAATCCTCAAACTATTCAGGGGAGGAAAAAACCTCTAATTTTCTGCATAACCCGAGAGCACAGAGTTTTCTAATAATAAGATCCAAGGAACCTGTAAACCCAAGGCTCTAATTTTCTTATGGTGACTGTGTAATATTTTGCAAAGTAAAATTGACTGAGATGGAAGCTATTTTGCATGGTACAGTGGCGATGGCTAACAAATGAGAGTTTTGTGGGCTGAATGTTAGTCCCCTGCCTCATCTGCCACCCCTAATGACAGCAGCCACCTGCTGTTTTATTGTCACAGCTGGAGCCGGTTCACACTCCTTGGTGCTGAGCTCTGCCCATGAGCGCCAAGCTCTCGCCTCGCCTCATTACTTTGATGAACTTTTTATGGTCAGCACCCATGAAGACCTCATCTAGGACTATACAACCTAGATCGGCTTCAGGGAGTGCTTCCAGCTAGCATGAGGTGATAATACACAGTGACACCACGGCTGCGACTGCCTGTCACTTAGTCAAGTCACTGTACTATACTTCTAGCTCTACAGGGCCCTCAACAGGTAAAATGCCATGGAATTCTCCTGCATAGAAGTTCACTCTCTGCTTTTCAAATTGCAACATAGTGATCACATCCTACCAATTTTTTTATTAAGACAGATATTAAAATTATTTTTTAAAAGTATCATACTATTTACTACATCTACCTACAGACAACACATTTCTACAGTCCCTAAACACAAACTTGCTGCTTTCCTTAAAAAAAAAAAAAAACTGAATAAATAAACAAATATCTTGGCATTACAGAAAGTAATCATGAAAACCATATTACAGTTTGATTAACACAACCAAATAGAAGAAAATAATTATGTGCATTTTACAAGAGACAGACTGTTTTAACCTAAAGAACAGAAAGCACAGAAACAAAAATCAAGCCAGTCAAATTAGTCCCCACATGAATCCAGTGGAGAATGGTAGATGCTACTGCCCTCCCCCTGCCAAGAAAAGCCACATTTGTACATGTATTAGATATGATAATGTATCAAATCAAGATAACAACGAAGCAAAGCCTCTTACATCTTTTTACTTAATCAGAGCAGTCTGTTACTATTTTCTGCTAATTTAAAAGCAAATATAATCATCCTTTCCTTTTCAAAATTCTTTTTTTTGTGCTAACAAACGCTCCAAATCTCCTGAGCCCATACACAATTTTACACTTAATCAAAAAAAAATGTTTTATTGACACATTTAGAGCAGACTGATTTATGCTCGAGCACTGAAATTTAACCCCAGGTTTACTTTCAGGAATAAAATAATCTTTTCAGTGTCAACAGAGCTTTACATTTGCTCATATTTACATATATCATTAAGATTAATATATGTGCTATTAATAATAATTTCATTAACATTCTGAAATCATCAAATAACATTTTGACTTTTCAATGGCTGTAGGCTATTATAAGCCTAAAAACCAGAACGTTTTCAGTATTCATTGTGTAGCAATCCAGCTGATCGGTTTTGACAAATTCATGCAATGTTATAAGCCATTAAACTTCATTTAGTTTCATTTAAAAATTCCACCCAAAAATAAAAAGCAACTGTCTTCTTTGTACAGACAGCACAATTTTCAGTAAATATCAGCTCCCAGAAACTGAGGTGGTTTTAATTTTATTGAAACGCTTTTAAATTTATCACAAATGGAGTCTCTGAAATAATACTTTTGCAACTGCTGACACAGCAAAAGCTGAACATCTCTAATATGATATGGTGCAATTCAGCTTCTCATGAAGAGGGACAGTGCTGCAGACACCTGGTGCTTCACATAAGACATCTAAAACAGTTGGAACCTTAAAAATGTTGCGGACTACAGACATTATCATACATTCCTGAGAATTTACTCACGCAAGCCCTTCTTTATTAGAGCTTTTCAAGTGTGACCTAAACTGCAGTTGGAAAAGCCAGAAAAAAAGAAACAATTCAACAGAGGTTTCCATTATGCTAAAATCTGAGCAACTCCCATACGCCCTTACAAAGTACTGAAGAGAACTGGAGGCCACACAGAACCTCACATAATCAGGGCCTTAAATGTATTGACTACCTCGCTAAATATGAAACACACCCATTTCTCCACCTATGTAAATCCAACAAGCACTTGTCTTCTCCATGAGTTCCTGTGAAGCACAGCGACATACTGGTCACATCCTCTGGAGAATCCAACAACAGAAAATTGCCTTTAGAAGGAAAAGAAATCCCCATCTTTAGAGTACTGTCAAATGCATAATTTGTAGGATTCATTTCATACCCTCAGAAATAAATTATCAAAGATGCAGCTTGATCAGTGCAGGGTAAGACATTATGAAACAGACCAACTGCCTCAGTGGAAAAATCAATGTTTTCAATACAACAATCTCCTAATGGTGCTGATAATTAAATAACAATGTCCAAGACATTCGGGGGGGG
>VWZE01011490.1:34242-70204 GCA_013396675.1 Eubucco bourcierii
GGGGGGCAGGAGGGAGTTGGGTTTTTCGGTTTGCTTGGGATTGGTTTTCTTCTGTGTGTGTTTTTTATAAGAGTAGTGCATCAACTACAGGATGCTTTGAGATATGACACACTCAATCCATCTAAAAAGCTTCTCTTTTATCAATCTCTCATCCATAAAAAAACCTCTGAAGCCACAATTAACTGAGTATTTATTCTCCTGTTATAAAGGTATTTGTTAAAGGATGCACAGCTATGCAGACTAGCTGTCTTTGCTCACTGCCTTAAAATAAGTAGCCTGCATGCATGTATAAATACTTAGAAATATTCTTCCTTTGCAACACTGTGTTGCCTTGCTATTATGACTGTGTTTTAGAGTTGTATTCTAAAATATAACTTCAATTTAACCAGTGCTTACAGTTCACTGGTCTGTAATTCTTAATATCCCTCTATTTTCCACCAATTTTAATTTTACTCTTTATTATTTAAAGTTCATCCTTCATGCCCTTTCAGTTGTGATTTTTTTTTTTTCCCAATGTGACAACAGACATCAGTGCCATTTCTGATGGTGGCTTTTATTGGGTTAAGAAAAGACAAATTTTTAAAAGAGAAACGATCAGAAAATAATCAGACAGCAACAACTTGTGGTCAGTATGAAGATGAGCTGCCCATGAACAGATAGTTGGGAGGTGACAGGGTTTGTATCCTATTACTAACCCCTTGAATCATTCAGTTCCCTGAACAATAAATATCTATAAGCTGGTGCTGTAACCCATCAGCAGCTGGCCATGCTACTGCATTCCACAAGTAACAAAAAAAAAAGGAAACACCTTACATTTTCTATTTCAATCTCTAAGATACAGAATAGTCAGCCCCCAGACTTCTTTTACTTACTTCATAGAAGGTTGGAAAACGGATCCTACGAAAATAGGAATAGGCATATGAAATTATTTGGCTTACCATAAATATTCTGTCTTCTGTACTTAACCCAAGCACACAAAGAAGCTTTCAATGTACATCTTTTTCCCTGTACTGAACAGAAATACGTGAGGGTCTTTTAAAAATGGCTAAACTTCTGTGCTTGCTGTGGAAGAGAAAAAATACTCCTATGAAGGATATCAGAGACATTGCTGAGGAATTTTTCACCTTTTAAAACAGTGCCAATGTCAGGTTGGGCAATTAGCCAATTAAGTGTGAATAAGATCTGCCAAGAAGCTCTATTATTTTTTGCCTCAGAATATTTGTGTATCTGTGAGCTGGTGTGTGGTTGTGTTCACGCATCAGTGAAATCTGGTTGTTCGTGCCAGGTTTTCTTATCACACTTTTCTGCCTCTTTGAACTTGTTCATTCCTGCAATACAAAATGGACACGTGTCTGCTGATAATGTCAACAGACTTAACAATCACAAGGAGAGATCCTGTGTAACTAGATCTAAAGTAGCCTTTTTTGTGTTCATTACCTGACCCTGTCTGCTTACAGGAAGAACCATTCATGGGGAGAACTCCAATACCGCAAGCACCTCTAGGAGATGTTAAAAGACAACAGATGTGGAAGAAATTAGCATCTGATTACAATATCTCTGGCTAAATACTCTTCTACAAGCCCCATTTTTACATGTTATCTGAAGGCAATTCTCACTTCTCATAGCAGACCAGGTTCAATGGGGTGCTGAGAGCATTCTGTTGTCTCTTTAATTTAGATCTCATTATGCTTCAGACTCCTGTACATCCATCTAGGAAATTCCACTTGGAAATAAGAATAGGTACAAAATGTGTCTAATGCACTCTGACTAGGGCTACTGCCTGGAAAGCCTGAAGACATACCTAGATTTCTACCTCCTTGCACAGAGTAAAAAAAAAAAATCTGAGTATTGTCTCTTTTACTTTTTGGGGGGAGGGAAGCAGAGCCACTAACTGCAAGTCTTAATTCTAACAGTAAAAAAAGGCATAACCATTTCACATAAGGATCTTTCAATAGTTTTGATATAGTCATTCAGAATTAAAACCAATGCAAAAAAAACATACACAATTTACAAATCAAAACTGAACAGTGCCAAGTACAAACAGAAGCATGAAAGACTCCTTTCATAACATTTCAGAATATAGATATTACCTGGCATTGAAGCTACTTTATTCAGAATTTACCATCACTGACACTAAAAAGACATCCTGGTGTTCAAGAAAAGAGTTTAAAATGGTTGGGATGAAAATCAGAGTATTTTGTAAAACTGCAGGTACATTAAAGATAAGTGAAAGTAATCTCCTGATATCACTGCCTGTAACAAGGGCTAACGGAGGATGGTTAGCTAGGAGGTAGTATATATAGAATCACAGAGTGGTAGGGTTGGAAGGGACCTCAAGGATCATCTAGTTCCAACCCCCTGCCATAGGCAGGGACACCTCCCACTAGTACAGGGTACTGATAAACTTCAAACAAATAACTATGAAGTCTCTTATCACAGCGTTGCATAAATGAAGAATTTGAGTGACAAACATTCTTACACTGGGATTCACAGCCAACACTGCTAGTTTCCCTAATAAATTTTCCAACTAAAACCAGTCCAAAGAATAACAGTGTGCCTAGTCATGGCACCAGATAACCCCTAGATTTGCCAGAACACACAACAAATGCTGTGCCTAAGGTTGAAGCTGGTACAAGCAATACCCCATTACACGCTGGACAACCAGGCTGTGCTCCTTATCTGCGTGTCATGTCCCCAGAAGTGGTGCTGAGGAGGAACCTGCCTGCAGGAGGCTCAACATTACCACTCAAGAACTCCACCTTAGCACAGTTGTTTCATTGAATGGTTTCAATTTCTCTATGCACTGCCTCAGGTGAAGAGGTTTAGAAATGGAACACATCACCACCTCATTCTTTCCTCTTCCAGGACAACTCTGAGCAGAGAGCAAACCCACCTACAAAGCCCTTGCTTTTCACACAGTCCATGCCAAAGGGGAAGAATGGCTGGTGTACATTCATCGACAGAAGTGAACAAGCCACCTCATTTGGTGCCGGGCCACCTCATTTAAACTATATTCTTACCCTGACAGGTTGGACTAAATGATCCCTGAGGTTCCTTCCAACTTGCTGTTGTACAAATCTATGAACTCTTCAAAGTATTTTTCAAATGACAATGTCACTTCTTTGATCATCATTCTTACATTTTGATCTGTAGCTTTTACATTTGTGGTTATCAGAGAATTCTGGGGTTTTTTTACCACTGCGGTAAGCAGAACACAGCATTTCTTCTTGCTTTTTTGTGGCTGCTACACTAAAATAAGATTATAAAACATTCAAGAAAGATGTATTTCATTCCAGAAACAAGTCAAATTAAACTGACAATACTGATTTTTAAAATACCTCAAAAGATTTTGGAAGATTTTATATTTTTGTTTCCAGTGTATCTCTAAATTAATGCAAACCTACTTCCCCTGAAGAAGAAAGCAAACAAGTGTTGGTTTCACTAGAGTACATATGATCCAGATACCAAGGTCTAATCAAAACAGATTTATCACCATCTAGCATTTGGCTTGTATATGATGTCCACAGGCACTTGTAGTGATAGCTGTCAAACCGCATTCTTTCTCTGGCATAAATGAGCATAACAACAAGGACAAGATATGGAGTGCAGTATAGAGAAACAACACAGCCTGGAATTTAGCCCATAGTAAAGAAACAGTCAAATTCACTATCAACCTCAATGATGGAGGTTCATGATTACAGTGGCAGGATATTTCAGCAGTCATCAAGCTTCGTGGGGCTTCTTTCTACTAAAGGTGTAAAAAATTAGTTTAGAAATACAGCATCCTTCACCCTTACATTCTCCGTCACCATATCAGAGGTTGGAAAATCTTAGTTAAGCCATGCATGTTTCCTAGAGAAGGTCTAAAATCACATGACCCACCCTCCTCAGATTTCAAATTTTTGTTTCAGTGCTATTTATGTATAAGTTTATTTCAAGTATTCTGTGTATGAAAGCCTCACCTTACTCTTTTAAAAGAAAAAGGAATAGAATTGCATGAGGTGGGGGAAAAAAGAAAATCATATTATCAGTGACTATGTTCTTAGCTATTTTCCAGGCTTGTCTGTATTTCATATTTTTAATATTCTAATTTGATTTGGCAGTAACCTTTTTTCCTCCTTGGTGTACTCATAGTCATTTTTCTGTTACCAAGTTTTTACTTCTCCCTTGGAGATATTCTGTACCTGTATACCTCAAAAGATTTGGCAAGTCTGCATCCTTCTCTCAGTCTTACCTAGAGGAAACACAAGATTCTCAGATGCAAACCCTTAAGAATGCTATCAGTGATAAAATGAAGTAGTTTTAGTAGCTAGGGGAAAACCAACCAACCAACTCTGTTCCTTGACCACACCTTGCATTACAGGAAAGTAGCAATGGGGAAAGCAGCCAGTAGCATCACCTACAACAGCATATGGTCCTCTGACACAGGATTAAGTGAAAGTTCCATTTAAATTAGTGGTTCAACTACTTGACAGACAAATGCCAGAGCTTGTGCATCACTCAGAAATGACTAGGGCTAGTGACAGTGCAGAGGTCTATCCATTATGACATTCTTAAAAGAACAGAGGAAACAATTAGAAATTGCCTGTACTAAGATTCTGTTCTTTCTCAGTTGTTGTTTTTTTTAAAGATTATTAAATTTGTATCTAAATCAAGTTCCTGACAGTTTGCTGTTCCCCTATCCTCCATCACTTAGCAGCAAATCCTGAAGAGGTTAAAAAAATACCAGTTCTATCCTACAGCAACAAGATCCCAAACCAAGACTGGCACTGTATACAGCTAAGTTTCCCACAAACATTATTAATTCCATTAGTTTCCAGAGAAGTAATGGATATATGTTTCTGAGAATCTCTTGTTTAAAGAAATGAAAACTGAAAAGAAAGAGAGAGGTGACTAGATGCAACCAGAGACTGATAGGCTTAATTATTTTTTTTTTTTCAATTCCTCAGTCAGCATCTGGTACCCAAAGTCAGTTTTTTCTGTCCAATGAGCAGTCACATGAGAACATGAAGAACACCTGCTAAGGCTTCAGAGACAATCAGACACAGAACAGTATAGTAATCCTAAGAAGACAGTGACCTGCATGCCCAGCAGAGCACATCACAATCCTTAGTTGTATAAACAGAGACAAGTTAAAGGGCATCTAATCTTTAAATTCCCCAAATTAGTTACACTAAATCCTACACTAGTTTAACTGCTACAGTAAATCCTTAAAATAAATATTATTCAGCAAAGGCCATGGCGACTTGTGCCATATATTGTAAACCCCTTGCTACCTAGAATGAGATCAAACTCATTCAGTATTCTTGAGAGCCTGTTCTAAAAAGTAAACTTTGCATTGTGCACACATGAGGAATATATTCACCTGAAGGGCTATTCATAAACAAATATGCAGTCACCTATGGCAGTGACCACCACCAGATTCATTTTTCATCTTTACAGATAACAAATACTTCTGATTACTCAATACATATGTACATATGGATGTATAATTATATATTGATTAGTTTAGCTTTTAGCATAACATATGAATGTATTGAATTTCTCCAGAGGAACAGATAACATTTTTTAAAAATTATACGAACAGACCATTAGCATTATGAGTGGATTTATTTTCCCCAACAGTGCTAAAGATATGCAAAATTTTCATTTTTTTCAGAGTTGCATAGTAAATGATTAACACCAGCTCTGCTCATTATCTAGCTTAACAAAACTTCTCTAAAAACAAATAAATCAAAAATGCCTCTAACATTCATGAATAAATAAATTACAGACCTGTTCGGTGGCAGCAATGATATTTTAAAAAGCTTGTGCAAGCTCATTGTACAATTATATTACAAACCTGCAATTTATAACAAAACTGCCCACTTTTTTTTATTTTCTACCCAGTTATACCCAGTAAGTACCCTCTGCAGTCTAAGAAACATTGATTTTTTTTTTTTAAATCATTTAACCCCACATTCCAATGTGTTACAACAGACAACAACATGAAGAGAGCTCTCACTGCCCATTTTACAATGAGAATTTCTAAGGATAACTGCAGTTACATGAAACAATTGCTAACTGGTAGGATATCAGATATCCATTACTGTGAATGAACACTTCGTATTTCATATTAGAAATAACCACACTTCAAAGTTATTATACTTACATTCCACATGGACATCTGGAGTACTGTGTGCAGTTCTGGAGTCCCCAGCAAAGGGAGGACATTGAACTGTTGGGAGTGGGTCCAGAGGAGGGCCATGAAAATGCTCAGAGGGCTGCAGTAGCTCTGCTCTGAGGACAGGCTGAGAGTTGGGGCTCTTCAGCCTGGAGAAGAGAAGGCTTCCAAGAGACCTTAGAGTAGCCTTCCAGTATCTGAAGGGGGCCTACAGGAAGGCTGGGAAGGGACTATTGACAAGGTCTTGCAATGACAGGACGAGGAGTAATGGGTTTAAATTGTCAGAGGGGAGATTCAGACTGGATGTTAGGAGGAAGCTCTTTACAGTGAGGGTGATGAGACACTGGTACAGGTTCCCCAGGGAGGTTGTGGCTGCTCCCTCCCTGGAGGTGTTCAAGGCCAGGTTGAATGAGGCGTCCCTGCCTATAGCAGGGGGTTGGACCTGGATGAGCTTTGAGGGCCCTTCCAACCTTACCATTCTATGACATGGACACTGAAGTCAGGATGGAAGTAAAACACCCTGCATTTCATACTCTTGTTGTTAAATAACTAAATAAATAAATCTTTACCTAAAGTAGGAATCTCCAATTTTAAATTTTTTGTTAACTGCTATTTTACCCTAGTCTCTATATTCAAAGGAAAAACTTTTAGTTTTAAATACATATTTATTGGGTAAAGCCACAAAGTCTTGTCAACAGAAATGCATTTTATTGTAGTTTGGGGTCAAAATAACCATTGTTGTGAGAAATGCATACATCACAGAAACAATTTCCTCCTCAAAAGAAAGCACTGAAAACATGTTTGTTCTCTCTTTAGAACAAAGAGGAGAACAAAACATCACCGTAACGCAACCACAATAAACTGAAACTGTTATCTGTTGCTAGTTCCCTATCAGCCCACAGATTTTTCTTAGCATTAAAAAACAGCATGTAAATTAAGGTGACTGAAACATGCTTTCAGTGAACAGAGTAATATGGTAGCTATTCATCACCTGAAGTCATAAAACACTAGGTCTTGTCCTTAGCATATTCTAATGAAGCCTATCATGCAAATGAGAGTGACCTTTTCCGTGCATTCTGCAAGTTCACATTTATGTGAGGAGTATATATAGTTTGCCAATACAAACTAGCCAAAGACTGCGTAATTACTGTAATCAATTAGTAGTTAGTGTCGCTCTGCTCATTTGTGCCTAATGTCAGCTAAACCATTTTTGAGAAAACCAGCCTGACAGGTTCTTTCTGTTGTTTTTCTTGCTGCTGTAATTCTGCAACAAGCAAACAAGATGCACAAGTCAAACTCCTCAAGATTGAAGCGCGGGAGCATTTTTCTAAAACGCTTTCTCTCGCGGTAAAAATTAAAAATAAGACCCGCGCTTGAGATGGGTAGAGATTCCCCAAGAAAAAGTTACATATCCTTAAAATGACATTGAAGTTTTCCACCTGGAAAATGAAACATTAATATTTAAATATTTAAATGAAGGACACTCTCCCATGAGGCAGTTCATACCAAGTAAGGAAGACTTGGTAGAACTTAGGCACTCTTTTCAATGGATGAGTAAACAGGCCATACCCTCTGCTCAGCAACAGTCTATTTTGTAGACAGTTATGGATAGGAAACATTACTGGAGCTGGTAATTAAAGTAAAAACTAATACTGTCGCAGAAATGGGGAATTTTGTACTGGAAAATCATTTATCATGCCTTACAGTTCCCCACAACTGAAATGAATTATCTTCTTATTTAGCACGTCTGTTTTATTCTACAATATCTTCCGACCTGAAACAAGGTTCACTTGCTGTTTTTCATGCCAAAATCAGGCAGACTTAAAGCTATGCCACTACTTGAAACTAACTGCCTACATAGCATCTCCTAAGAAAACAGAACTTTAAGAACAGTAAGAATACACAGATCATGGTTTTGCATGCCTTTTATACTCACACCTTTCACAGAAGGCACAATCTGAGTGGTTTAGGAAACTAAAATCAAATCTTTGCAAAACCAGAAATAAAACAGAACCAGACTTGTGCCTTAAGAAAACAAGGCACATTAAAATAATCCTATTTCCTGATTTTACACCTATGCTGAAGAATGCTTTGCGTTGGGTTTTTTTTTTTTGCCAAAAAATTACACTGCAATGTTGCTATGTGTAGACAAACACATGCAATATATGTGTGTGTGTGTATGTGTATATATATGTGTATGTATATATATATATATATATATATGTATGTGTGTGTGTGTGTGTGTATACTGTGCAGCAAGACAGCTAACATCTTGCTGGGTTTTGTGAATTGATGAATATGACATTCAGTTTTGGCTTTCTTCAGCAGAGAACTGCAAGTTTCAAATAGATATCACAGTATCACAGTATCACCAAGGTTGGAAGAGACCTCAAAGATCATCAAGTCCAACCCAATACCACAGACCTCAAGACTAGAACATGGCACCAAGTGCCACGTCCAAACCTGCCTTGAACACCTCCAGGGACGGTGACTCCACCACCTCCCTGGGCAGCCCATTCCAGCAGTCAATGACTCTCTCAGCGAAGATATTACATGAAGAAACTATGTCTGCTTCTGATGGGAGAGTGAGGCTGGATTTTGGTTCTTAGAAATGCTCACGGCACTGGCTATGAGCATACAATTTTACAGAACACACTGTAGTAAAGCAGTTACAATGCATGGAACATTTGGCCAAGTGATACAATAGAGAACCATGTATTTTAAAAGTTTGGCTATAAAGTTCTTACATTATGAACAATTAAAGAAAAATGTCAAAGAACTACCTGTGCACTAAGACATGTGAATAAAGGTATTTGTGTATGGCACACTAATATAAAGGTAACTGAACTGAAGTCAAAAGTAAGAGGTGAAAGCTGAAATTTTCTCTTTTCTTCACTAAGATTATAAGAAAACTCTTAAATAGAAAATTAGTGTGTTCTCAACTGTAATGGTGGAAAAACCGTATTTTTCCCCCCCTAGGTCTCATGAACATCACTGGAAGCTGTCATGGTAGTGGGAGGCAAAGGCAGGCAAGGCAGGTGGAGGGACAGAGGTGGTGCTGGGAGGCATGTGGTTCCCAGAACAAGTTGCACCCAGTGGTCCAGCTCCTCCTGGTGACTCCTCTTGCCACATTCAATAGAGTCAGGCACAAACATTTTCATTGATGGGTGCTGGTGGCAGGGTTGCAGTATGGGGCAGACAGGGCCAGGCTGCTACACTCAACCTTTTCCATCTCTTCACCCTCTATGCTTCTTCTTTGTGCTTAAATAACCCAGAATCAACAATAGTTTATTGCTTCCAGTTTCACTGGGACCAAGACTTCAGTGGACTCTTCTAGTTTATTCAACCATAAAATGAGAATGTTCCTTATTTGCAGCTCTGGAAAAGTATTCATAGAATGGTAAGATTGGAAGGGACCTCAAGGATAATCTAGTTCCAACCCCCATGCCATAGGCAGGGACACCTCCCACTAGTACAGGTCACTCAAGGTCTTGTCCAACCTGGCCTTGAACACCTCCAGGGAGGGAGCAGCCACAGCCTCCCTGGGAGGTTTTAATTTGGTCTAGTTCATAAAAAATGCTTAGAGATATTGCGGGGGGGCAGGGATTACAATTACCTTATTGCTCTCTACAACTACATTAAAGGAGGTTGTAGCCAGGTGGGCATTGGTCTCTTCTCTTAAGCAACCAGTGACAGAGCAAGACGACAGTCTTGAGTTGTGCCAGGGTAGGTTTGGGCTGGATGTTAGGAAGAAGTTCTTCACAGCAAGAGTGATTGCCATTGGAATGGACTGCCCAGGGAGGTGGTGGAGTCACCACCCCTGGAGGAGTTTAAAAAGAGGCTGGATGAGGCACTTAGTGCCATGGGTTAGTTAATCAGAGGGTGTTAAGTGATGGGTTGGACTCAATCTTGAAGGTCTTTTTCACAGAATAACAGACTTAATTAGGTTGGAAAACAACAAAAAATATAATCTGTTGTGCAAGAAGGTAGCATTGCTTATAGCTAAGCTTATATCCCAGCAACTAAAGGTGGTGTTCAGGTTCAGGAATGGATTTGGAAGAGTCTTAAAGAATGTGGACTATCAGCTAAAAATGAAATGCATAATATATAAAAGTATGTTTCCATGGTGATTTTTGGGGTGGAAATGAGCAATCAAGTTGCAATAATCAGAATGACATTGAAGATTTATTGGTTTACTTCTGCGTACTGCTGGAGCCAGGCACCTTGTGTAGCATCAGGCACATCTGAGGTGTCAATCCCAACACGGCGCCCAGCAGCAGGAAGATCGCTCTTTTCATTCTTGTCAGAGCACGCATGACGAGGGCATCTGACAGTTACTGAGAGGGACGACAGGGAGGATGAGGGACACAGAGCAGGGGAAGGCAAGCAGCGCGCCCAGAGAGCCCGGGGCCGCACGGCAGCAGCAGCAGGGAAGGCCCCGCAGAGCCATCACCTGACAGGCACCCACAAAAAGGCAAGCAAGAGACGCTTCAGAAAGCAGAAGACTCGCCGATCGCTGCTGATCCACCCCAGGATGATGCCTTTATGATAAACACTCACGACAACTTGCGACCAAAGTGCTGTTACAACACTAATTGTCCATGAAAGCTGACCTGCAGCAAAGCAGCAGAGTTCAGTTTCGATAGGCCTGGCTCAAGAGTACAAACGTGATTGGGGATGACAGGAGACATCCACGCATCAAAAATCTCCAAGAACGGCTGACGTGACTTTGCACACTGTAAAACAGCAGTGGAAATCCTACACTCCTGGCTCTTGGTCAGGAAAGCAAAAAGAACTGCGGGGGTGGCATTTCTAAGAGTTCCTTTCCAAACTAGCGTAAGCTTTGCGTGGCCTTGAATAGCAGGGATGAACCTCTTTTTTTCCCTCCATGCTGTTGTTCCTATCATTGTGTCATTAATTAGCATAAATCCTGCATGGCTGATGACAGAAGATCGTATTTTCTCAGCCAAAGAGATGTTTCTCCCTAAATTTTAAGAGATTTTCTGATTTTGATTCAACTGAACAGTTTTCTCTCCATTTTATTTTAACTTGGCAAGTGCCAGGACTTGGAACTTCCTCGTGTAAACCCCTTGCAAAAATGCTGGAAGTGTGTCAAGGCAAGCAGGAAGCATTTTTACTCTTCCCCTGTGCAGTGAATATTCATTTTGACCACATTTTAAAAGATAAAAGGATTATACAAAGTACGGAAAAGAACAGTACAGATAAGGTGTGATGCATTTGAGAAAGACTAATATTTTTTTAAGTAGGAAGATACTTATATTGAAAGAAAGCAAAAGAAAAACTCTAAACTTTTAATCATGAGCAACACAGAGTGATTTACTATTGCCATGATGTTTAAGATTTTTTGAATGTTGCGTTTGAAAGGTGAGCTTCAGTTTTATTACATTTTGTAATTTACTATTACTGCAGCATTTCAGGGTTTTTTTTATAAGCTAATAATGTACATGAAGCACCTTTTTACCACTGTAATTTAAAATCATTTTTTGTGAAATTAAATGACCTTTCTTATTATGTATTATTAAAAATAGTGTAGCACAAACCCAGTATTTTAATTAATAATTTTAGAAGTTCGACTTTAGAAGTTCGAGAACGAAGCACAAGGAACAAAAATTCAACCCTGAATCTTATTTGATAATCACAACTAAGCAGTTAATCTTGTTTAACTTTTGAAATGGTTCAATGTTTAGATTGACCTAAAGTTTAAGATTAAATTAATTGAAAATTAAACCAGTTTAACTACTCAAAACAAATTCAAAATTAACCATTTTAAATATTGAAGAGATTGAAAATGTTAAGATACAATGACAAACCTACCTAGAATAACAAGGATAACACAAAAACATGCATGAAGAAGATCAATACGTAGGAGTGGTTGAGAGGTTTTGGTTGTTTTCATTTTACTTAAAAAATAACAACCAAAATATCCTAATAATGCACAATAAACTACTGAAACTTTGAGGTGATAGGACCAGTAAAACACATAAGACATTAAGAGACCATTAGCACACTGAGCAGAGAAAACCAAATCAAATGGTTTATTTTTTTGAGTCAGCACAAGACTGTAAGGACTGTAATACCCAGCTGGTTATTTGCTCCCCCTCAAATTTCTCCAGTCTGGATATTTCTTAAGTAATTTCCTTTTTAAAACAAACAGACAACACACTCACAGCCTCACATAAGACACACCCCATAAGACAGCTGTAAGCAGCAGCGTTAAACACATCTGGGTGAATCAGTAGGCAGGACACGAGAGACCAGTTGGGCTATTTATTTATTTAGGATGGCAGATGACACGTGTCATTCAGATACAGTGATGTTACTAAGTTATACTATTAGCTGTGTATCATCTTTGTACTTATCTACATTCCCTTTCAAGTGGAAAAAAAGTTTCATGTTGTACTATACAGTTAAGATCAATTTTAAAGCGTGCAAGTCTCCTGTATTTTGGTGCAAAGCTACCATTTATACAGCACCTAACACCTTGGTATGTTACCATTGCTACAATGAAAATGCTCTATTACTAATAATTTACAAACACACAGAACACCAAAACAGTTTTATATCCCTATGCCCATGCCAAAAGACCAAGGACCTCTACTCTACTACAACCACTGCAATAGTCTTGATTTTTACAAAGCTGCCCAACGCCAATCAACAATTCTTACTCCAGAAATGTGAGAATCTTAGCAGGCACAATTTAAAATAGAAAGTTCCTTTAGGTACACAACCTTATTAGACTAAACAAAAACTATTCTACAGGGATACATAAAGATTTAAATACTTTTTCCTATGTTTTCCTGTACTACATGCATGTCATTGTTCCCAAAGAAAACTTTGTACAAGTAATAAGAGAAATATTATCTCTATTTGGCACTTCTGCTACAAGGTAAAAAGGTCTATTTGCAACCAGTGCTGTTAACAAAACAAAGAAAGTTTGCAAGAACATTCATTCCAGAATAACAAAGGAATAATAAAAAAGGGAGTCATGAATGGGACATCAAAAGCTGAGTGTGACCACACAAAAATAAAAATGAACACACAACATCAACTGAAATAAAGGTGCATCTCAGATATCACGCATGAGATAAAACAAAAAATTAAGCAGCCCCTTTCTAAAGTTTCTGTTCTTTTCAGATCATATAGAGGATAATACTGCAACTACTTCTTTTTTAAAAAGCACCACTGTTAATACAACCCTATTCTCAAGTCAGCAAGCTGAGCTCCCCAAGGCAGCACGCACAGCAAGTCTGACGTTTCACAGGGTACTATGCACTGTGCTGCTTCTTCCTGAATATGCTCTCCACCTTCCTTGCATCCCTAAAGCTGTTCACTTGGCCAGCCACTCACCAGGACCAGATTGTTGATCTAACCAGAAGTTACTTTCCTTTTGTGCTAAAAGCTGATGCCAAGTTCCTCCAGCTTACTTTCAGATTTCTGAAACACATTTCAGAAGGGGAGGCCAGAGAAGTGACCATGTGACCAGAAGAGCACCAAGTCTTAGCAATCACACAAGCTGAGGTCAGCTGTAGTTTCACAGCCCTTTAAAGACTATGGTCATAACATGCCTCTGCTTCAGAAAACACAGGTTTTGTTTTATACTATTTTCATCCCACATCTGATTTTTTTTTTTTTTTTTTAGGTTCTAGGTCATCAGTTACTCTACAAATAACAGCCTTAAAAGAAAGGCAATGTCCAGAACCTGTCTTCAAAGTGAAATACAAAGATCTGAAGTCTAAACAATACAAAGAAATGACAGAAATGCCTGATGTCTTAGTCGAAGCCAGGCTGTTGGCTCTCAGGGGTGTTCATTCCTGCAACTCATTTCTTTTTTGTTGTCTTAAAATATATTAGCCTGATTTTCCTTCTTTTTACAGTATTTCTGTGTTGGCACTGCCCTATCAGCCAGACCACGCTGTACAGCTCCAATACAACCACTATAAAGGAAGTATCAGAAGTCTAGTTTAAAAGTATCCTTAATTACAAATGTTTAATATCATCGTTTATGCACAGGGATACAGGTTTTCAAATCTGGGATATCCACTGATAATTCTAACAAATGCTCAGTCCATAAATATTTAATGGCCACTTGTGGGTGTTTTATGTTGCTGTCTTTGAAGTTGACCTATTCTCAGGTTTATTAATTGGAAAAGGTTTATTTTATCCTAAATAAGACATCTAATTTTACAATATTAGAGTTATGCATATAGGAAATCAGATAATTCTGTCTCAAGTGAACAAGGAAAACACATCTTTCACAGAAAGAGCACACATCAAGTTAACGAGGGACAGTTTATTTTGGATGATTTCTCAGGGCTTTCAAATGAGACTGCTTGTCAGATGCCTCCATCCTTAAAAAAGCCAACAGCAGTTAGAATTAAACTTCCTGCTTGTTCCTATTCCTGTGTGCCCAACAAGCTCCCTCCTCCTTTTTACTGTGGGTTTTACCTGACTCACTCTTGAATCTAAGTTCCTTCTCCCCATAAGATCACTTTTGGTGCACATAGCTAAAGGGTCTTGCTAAGACATGAGAGCTTCAAAGAAGAATATAAATCTGAAAATAGAAAGCACAGCTAAGGGGTAAAAAGCCTGTATTTTCTGCACTGGACCACTCCCAGTCTGGTCTTATTAACCATAACAACATTTCCACATTCCTTATCATCAAGTGTAGTAGCTTACACTTCCATCTCAAAGATCCAGTGGTACTATGGTGCTGCAACCCCCCCAATGCCAGTGGACTACGCCTGTTTATTAAACCTGAAGGCATAGATTGCCTCTGCCAGGCCTTCAGCTGAACACGCTTGACATACGATTCCTTATACATGCACTGTCACAACAACAGAAATACTGACTGTGCCAAAAGCTGCTGTGGAAAACACAAAAATGAACAATTTGCCATTAGAACCTACTACTCTGCAACAATGCATTACATACATACTGTGCAATATCAACCACAAAGGGCATTACATGGCATCAAAGGTTGTGAAGTCAAGCACCTAAGTGTTCAGGAAACTCCAAAAGAAAGATTGCCTTTGAAATCACGACTCACTGCACTGCCCATAAGCATCTAACTCGAGCTACAAAGCTTTCACTGTATTTCAGACATTTTTAGTTTTAATGAGGAATCCAATTATTTCAGCTTCAAAATATTCAAACATTAAGTCTGTGTAAAACAGATACCCACATTTCAATTTAAGGCAGGTATCAAAAAACAGAAAGCTTAATTTCAAATTAAACACAATGAAAGAAGAATCTTTTCATAAGAAGTGTCAAGGCACTTAAAAACAGGCAGACCAGGTATGTTTAACTGCAACACACACTAACACATTATGTATACACACTAGATGATAAAGAATAGTGGGAACATCTATCAAAAAGAAAGGAACGATTCCTACAGCTACAGGGCTGCAATCTAAAAATTCAAGAGTCTACTCTATTCCAATGTTTCTCTAGACATAAATTCTGTGAGGTAGGAACTTGTTCAGCTACATATTTATAAAAGCAACCAGAACAATGATTTTTCATTTTCAGGGCCTCCAAACACTTCTTTCATGCATATATTCCCTAACATTAAAATCCCTTGTCATTCTAGTTTAATATTTTCATTTCTTTTGTTTTAAGGTAAAGAAATTAAAACATCCAATCACATATTTGGTTTACTCAGAATTAGTTCTCGATTTCATGTGAAGCCTTGCAAACCTTCACATCCCAGCTACACTGAAGGTTAAGAAGATGGAGCTGCTCTTAGTGCTTCATTAATGAGTGGATGCCCTTAGCCTGCACACTAAAAGTAGTATCAGACCAGAAGGCCATCTGTCTTAATGAAGCACCACTGGACCAGACACCATTACCACGTGCAAAGTGGACAAGACAGTTGGCATTTTGCATTATCCTCTGCTATCAGGATTCATCTACAGAATTCCTTGATTAAAAAGTGGTATGGCTGAACAGCAAGGCTACCTTTGCAACACTGTCATCTTCTTTGGCAATAACTGGAATTAGCTATCTGTGAGCAGTACATTAAATTAATATCCTCAATAAAACAGGGGTTGTCCACCACTCAGCTATTGGAACTTAGGTACACAAGAGCCAAATCACTAGTGTGCTTTGGCAGCGGTCCAGGACACTAATTTGTAAAGAGTTATAGGGGCACAGGTTAATCTTGGAACCTAATTTGTGTGTCTGTTAAAAGCAAACTCCTCATGGCAGAGGCTGTGCCTTCTGCCTTTGAGAATAGTTCCTATAACACAGGTGCAACCACAGCAAAGAGAATTGATACTCTAAAGCACTAAGATACAAACAGATTGTCAGTTGTGCCAATGCAACTATTAGGGGCTTACACCTTCCAGGTCACCTTTGTTAAAGCTGAACTGATTTCATAAACTTATACAAAGTCTTCCCTTATTCATATCTCTATTCTACATGACAAAAACATATGCTATTACCATTTTTCCATTCACAAAGAAAGCTTCAGTTAGTGACAAAGAAATGTTCATAATAATCACAACTGCAGGCATATTTGAGACAGAAGTACACTTCCTTAACAGAGGCCAGAAGACTGTAACCAATAATTTTTAACCTACACAAGTCATCCTTTAAAAAGCTGTTTTAACACTAAACAGATTGTAAACACAAGGTGTTACATAACCATCAGCGATATTTATTTTTCCCATATTAATCAAATGGAAAACAATTTAGTCTTTCATACCTTTTCACTAGAAGTGAATATGCTAAAGAGAGAGGAAAGTCTCAAATCAAAGTGAACAGGTCCATTGTGGTGCTGGCAATTCAGCAATTGAAAACTGAGATATCTTTACTCAAAGGCAGGACTACCTTTATCCTGGGGTATTAAACTTATGGCATCGTTGTTATTTTCATCAAAAGCCTTTAAAACACCACCACATCTTCCTTCCCTATTTTTTTCTATTAATACTAACAAAACAAAACATTTCAAGCACTAATGTTCTTTCAGAGCCCCACATTTCTGGTTGCTTGTAGGCAACGTAGCGGATGAAAAAGCGCAAGACATCTAACAGCGCTATTTAGCACATAGTTTTCATTCTTTGAACTTTGTGACTTCTTTGATTTTATTTCCTCATTATGGTCACATTCTCCTAAACTGATATATTCTGTATGCAGCACAGTAATTCTCCTTTTATATACAACACTGAAAACCTTGGAATTATGCCATTTTCATTTGTGCAAGAGATGCAGAGGCAGCTGCTACCTTTAATGTATATTTTCTCTTGGACAGTACAAGTTTTTGAAAACAGAGAAAAGACTTCTAGTAAACATTCAACCTCTCTGTAAAATGCAAAACTTGCAATATCCTGGTCTTTTGAAAGGCAAATGATGAAGCCCATTACACTTCCTCAACAACATGCATTCTCAAGGAGTTAAGTTCCTAGGCAAGAGAATGAGGTAAGCCTCTATGTCCTTAGCCAGAACCATACTGGACTTCGCAGACATAAATAAAGTCAGAATGAAATAAAATAGGTACTTTCAATTTCATCTTTTTAGGAAATGGCACCCTTGTTAAAAAGGGAGGGCAGAGAAGGTAATTTCTCAAAAGTCTCTTTGTAAACTTACTAGATAGGCAGAGTTTTTGTGAGTCACCTAAGCAAAGCACTGCACTGGAGTAGGCAATGTTGCTGCTACAGACGATGCGTGTCACACGCTGATGAACCTTGTGAGGCTGCTTGTGTTGCACTCTTCCTGGAGTACTGTGTGCAGTTCTGGAGCCCCCAGCAAAGGGAGGACATGGAACTGTTGGTGCAGGTCCAGAGGAGGGTCACAAAGATGACCAGAGGGTTGCAGCAGCTCTGCTATGACAGGCTACAAGAATTTGGGCTCTGCAGCCTGGAGAAGAGAAGGCTTTGAGGAGACCTTAGAGTAGCCTTCCAGTATCTGAAGCCTACAGGAAGGCTGGGGAGGGATTGTTTACAAGGGCTTGCAATGACAGGACAAGGGGCAATGGGTTTAAACTGGCAGAGGGGAGATTTAGAATGGATGTCAGGAGGAAGTTCTTTCCAGTGAAGGTGGTGAAACACTGGCACAGGTTGCCCAGGGAGGTTGTGGCTGCTCCCTTCCTGGAGGTGTTCAAGGCCAGGTTGGAGGAGGCCTTGAGTGACCTGTACTAGTGGGAGGTGTCCCTGCCTATGGCAAGGGGTTGGAACTAGATGATCCTTGAGGTCCTTTCCAATCTTACCATTCTATGAATGCAGCAAGAAAATGTAGGAGACAGTACTGCATTCCAACTGGCAATTTTTGTGGAACCAAAAAAGAGATGTCAGTTCAGTTAATTGTGCAGAAGAGTCTGTCTTCCCTCTCTGCCCATGAATAACAAGGTAGTTAACAATATTGACATTTAAACCATCATCACTGGGCATCTGAATTAACACCTCACAGAGATGAGCAGACAAGTTTATGGCTTTCAAATCTACTGTGCTAAAGACACTTCTGTAGACACCCCTACATCAGTTACACTTGGTTAATACTTCTGAGGCACCATAAAAGCTAACAACTTATTTTTTTCTTAATAAAAGCTATGACAGTGAAGAACAAAAAAAGCAGCTGAAAAAAAATGTACTGTAGTGTTATGTACCAATATTGGTCAAGTTCAGATCAGAACAAAATCTAGCCCTTCCGCTACAGGAAAACATTTTTGTCCCTTTTTATGAGTTCCTCTCTGGGGTCAGTTGTTGTTCTCTAGCATTTACCATTCAAATACCTACTACTCTAAGCAGCATTTTATACAACAGCTAACCAATAATTTGGAAGCTGGGGAACAATTTTCTTTCAGCAGCTGCTTCATCCGTAGATTTATCAGACCTCACCCAAACATTCAAGCAGCTATTACATGGTAATACAGTGCTTTGTTAACAATGCCACCTTTTAAATACATCCTCATATTAATAATTAGAAACACCACATATATTGGATGGCAGTGAATATTGTGGTCGTCAGAATAGAAACGTTTGAGCAGTTCTGGGTGAATCTGCATAGCATGGTGAGATGTTTTATATTCAGTCAGTTTGCAAATTCAGAGTAATATTTGTTGCAGGAAGCGGTGCAAGAACATAAAGGTATTCTGCTATGGGGACTAGCTATATGGATGAGCAAGGTGCACTGGGCATGGTGGAACACTAAGGAATAGAGCTAGCTGAGGTTTCTCCACATGGCACAACCAAAAACATGTAAGTGAACAAGGCATAACGGTGCTGAAGTTGTGCAGTCTGAATCAAAGAATTTTCTGGTGGATTTTTTGTTCCTTTGGGCACACAAAGCTTTCTTAAGGACTTTTAATCGATCTCAAGATGAGTACCTAAACCCACTCTGTAAAGAAAACAGGTTTGCAGATCACAGCCAAGTTCTCCAAACCCGTGAGGGTTTCCTGCTACAGGGATTTCCTCCCTTTCTCCTGACACCCCCATCTGTACCACAACACTCTTAGGGTTGTGTGGCATTTCAGGTTTTAAGCTTTGCTAGGATAGCTCGTGCTTCTTCCTCTCTCTCTTAATTAATTCTGACTCTTCACCTGTTTTCCATTTCATATTCCCAGAGACATAAACTGTAAAAAATTAGCTCTTACTTGCACCTAATAACATTCTCAGTTGAGGAGCTTATATTGGAGTCATATTTGCTTGAGAGATACTGAATCCCCTTGAGACTGTCTGCTACAGATATTATCCCTTTTAATTTCCAATTCTTTTTATCACAAACCTTTCTCTACGCTACGGACTGTGGAGATTACACAATAGGTGCTCTAAATAGAAATGCTCCAAGATTCTTAAATCTCCATCTCCATCTCAAATTGCTACTTAAAAGCCAGTCAACTTTGAAGAGTTTTTCTAACAGGGCAGGTCTTGTTGCAGCAAGCAATTCCAGTTTGAGTTACCTAGCCCTTTAAATCCTGTGTACCATCCATTTATACGCATAATGCTGACTGAGAACTATACTCTCTGCTCCTATCATTTTTTCTCTGCAGTCTTAAGTGGGGTCATCTCCCTTATCACCAGAGAATCAATGCCAGGTTACCGTGCCATCAATTTAATTGAGGGGAGGGCTGCTTAAAGCATCTCACACTTCCCATCGAACATAATGGGATTCTGCCTCCTTCTGACCTGTGGTGGTGAAGGGACCTTCCCCAGGTGAAGGCCTGACCCGCAGCACAGCCACCCCCACCCCAAACCTTATTGCCCCTGGCTCCTAAACATCGGGGTCTCCGTTAATCCTCCCTGTCAAAGGCAGCTAGGCAGACAGAGGGGCTTCCAAGATAAACACTGCCTCCCCCATATGGACATTTAAATAGCATTTGGTAATTTTTCCAGGTACATGCTTCCCAGGGCACTACATGCATTTCAGAAAAGCTACTATGGGTGACAAAGGAATGAAAGAGCACCTAGCTTTGCAGAGACAAATGTGAATAACCAGTGGTTAGCAGTGGTTTATGTTTGTTTTTTAAATACACTGTAAACAGAGACCTTTATAAACATGTCACTTAGCAATCCTGATGGTTGCTGTTCTCACTTCGGTTTTGGAAGCAGGTTAGGACTTGTCTGGAAAAGAGGAGGACACAGTTTTCCTACCACTGGCCAGTAATGGGTGCCAAGGCTTTGGAAATAGCAGATGAAGCTGTATTGGTACAGGCTCTCTTCTGACAGCACTAGAAATCAACACCTGTTTCTGAAGAAAGTGAGAGCATCAGAATAGGAAGGGCATGGGTTTATTTGCCTTACTAGGATTCTCTGGAATGTTAGAGTGTTGTGTTCCTTTTCCCCTTTTTTTTTTTTTTTTTTTAAAAGAAAACCTTACTATATCCAACTGATAATACTAAGAAGTACAACTCCTATGAGCATCCTATGCAGTGACATACATATGTAGCATATATGTGTGTCTCACGAGGATGATATGCCCTCCCACAATAACCACAGAGAGAACAGGATTATTATTCCAGTATGGAAACAGATAGTTGCAAAGGAAGCACACAGAGAAAGGCGTACACAGTATTTGATACCCAATATGGCTAAAATAACTTCTATCAAAACCAATCTTCACTCTTCAATGACAAAACACGAGCTAAATTCAAAAAGCACACTTCAAAAACATTGCTTGGTAGCCCTTGAGGATTGAACACAGATAATCTTTCTTTCAGGTGCAGCACATTATCTGATCAACACAACACAAACTGATTTCCATAAGAAATTCTAGCCTCATCGTGCAGCCTTCGTGTTAATTCAAAAAAATAGTCCTTGATTTTGAAATAAAGTTGAAAGTCTAGTGTCAGAACAAAGTGAGAGAGGTATCATTAGCCTTCAAATGTGACAAATAAGAAAGACACAAACAAGTGTCAGGATAATTAAAAAGGCATTGTTCACTTTTTAGGAGAAAAAAAATGAATCGCACGAGAAATATTAAGCTAACAAAGAAAGAGCAAATATGAGTAGAAAAAATGACAGTTATCTGCAAAATTCATAAATGTGTCTTTTGTATAACCGTAATGATCATATTTTATGCTGTCATTTTACATTTAATTGCTCACCCTGGTACTTTACTTCATAGAAGCCATCAGTACCCCACAGAGCCAGATGCTGAATTGCAAAAAAACATACTGTGACCACAGACTTATAGGAAAGTAACTTTGCTGAGCCGTGGTGTATGACAAGTTAATTTTTGCAATTATACTTTTTCCAAGAATAAATGAAACTGCAAGTCATTACTATTCTATATCATTAAAAAGAGGCAGAAAATGTTCTTGATCATAAAGGCCTCAAACTCATTTTATCATTACTTTGACATATGAAAGCAACTTTTCAAGCTGCTTTTCCTCAATGTGACTTAATGAAATAAGCACCACCTCAGCTGAAATACAAAAACATCTTGATACATTAAGAAAGCACACAAGTAGAGAATATTGTTATTATTACACAATGTTAACCCATCACATGTCTTGCAGCAAAGAAATGTCGCATGGGCTATGCGTACACACAGCTGTTAGCTCTGCTGTATTACACTACATGTCAAAGGACTGAAGAGATAGGGTTGCTCAGTTGTCAAGCAGACCACAATCACCCCTTGTTCATTTATCTTCCTAGGAGACATTAAACGATAGAAATGCTTTCTAAAAGAATTAAGCATGAGCAATGTCCATCACTGTCAAATTGTCTGTGCAATCAGACAGCATGAGAGTAGATATCATTATCAAACATGTAATGTCTGTTTTCTGTACTGTGCTTATGCCATCTGAAGAAAGACTTACTAAGAACTCAGAAGTTCTTTGACTTTCAAAATATTTACTCTTCATGAAGAACTCAGAACTTTACAGAGTATTCCTTCTCTGCACAATATCTACTTTAATTTCATTTGCTGCTTTACCTTCCCATCACCAATGCAAACTAAAACATTCAAAGAGAAGAAGAGATTCTGCTTCCCAGATGAAGAATATATTTATTAAGACAAAAGAACAAGAGTAGAATGTTCCAAGTGTCATTGTATCTGTTTGCAATAAATGTCAAGAACCTTTTAAAAATTGACTATGGAGCTGACAAAAGACATCAGGTTGACAACCAAAAGGCTGGAAATCCTCAGTTCACCCACTGAACAAGTGAATGCAGCAACTTGCAAGCCAGGAGAAAAAAAAAAATGAAGAAGAAAACCCAGCAATTTTTCAGAATCTTCTCTGCCATCCCATCCCATCCTTCCTAATACTGAATGAGCCAGACATACTCTTTGCTAGCACATCCTTTAGTACATACTCAATTCTTTAGTATACCATCTAAACTAAGGATCATTAGCTACTAGAGTTTTCTCTTATGAGAACGAGAACAGGGACCAGAAGACAGGCAATGGAAGAAACTGTCCAAAAATCTTTTGACTAAGATTTTCAAATTCATGGAACCAACGAGAGACAAAAATCAAACCCATTTCTTAAAACAGGCCGCACGTAATTTCATACGTTACCTTTGATCAAGTCCTAGTGCATTCCTGCTGGATAAGATCTTTATAAACCTTATAGTTTGATAATTAGGGACACCTCTCCTCCATTCTCTGATCTCCTTGTGTGGCAGCTGTGGATCCCTATGCATCAGATTCCCTCTGTTAATATACAGGTTCTGCAACAGCAGTTTCACAGGATTTTCATAAACACACGAAGAGCCTCTAAACACATTTGCTTTCAAAAAAGAATATTACAAACATTGGGTAGAGTTGTTTTTTTCTCTTAGTATACTAAGACGTTACTGCTTCAAGGAGGTGTGTTTATCAGGAAGAAGAAATTAGAATTACAGAGGAAAAAAATTTAAAAAATAAAGTTGAGCTGCAAACCATTGCATACAAGTAGTCTACAGAAATGAAACACTACCCAATTAATTCTGTGCAGCTACAAAATAAGAGGAGGTTTTCCATAGGCAGACAGGGAATCAAACAGCTTTTAAAATCTGCAGCACCACAATTTTAATCCTAGTGCATCCTATTTGCAAACAAAGCATTGCTAAAGAGATAAACTTTACTACTGTGAATAAAAGATTAATACGAAATTATAATCAAAGTACTTAGTAAAGAATATATGTGTTGCACTGGACTACCAATTACTTAGTTAAAAATGTATACATGCAGCATGGAACTTTTTTTTTTTCCCCTGTTCAACAGTGTTTTTAAAGCCATACCTATGTGCAGGACAAGGAATAACAAGCTTTCCTTTCCCACAAGTATTAAAAAAAAGAAAACCCACACAAAACAGGCACTTGGATATTTTAAATCTAGCAATCTCCATCAGAATTCCTGTTACAATCAACTTGAGAGATTGCAATTACATCTGAACAAACAAAACCCAACATGAAAACAGATGTCTGCAGCAAATCCATTCACACACTAACCAGCAGCAGCTTAGCACCTGTATAACCCAACAACAATGAACGGCAACACGTGTTCCACTTTCTGCTCAGAAGGCAGCATTTCAGAAAATGGCAAGAACCTGAAGCAGTTGTTGTGAGATTACTTACATAAGCAAAGATATGGTAAAATAATCTCTTCTCTGTGGGCAGACCTTTGTAAACTTGTGAGAGTTAAAAGAGCTCAATACACAGACATGGGATTACCTATGTAGAACGGTTCAGTCAGGGCTTAACACGTGAAGGACTAAAACCTACCTACTATCTCTCTCCCTTTCACTGTCAGCTTTCATCTGTATTCATTATTTCCAATGTAAAACTGCTTTTGCATACCTAACTATATACATAATTTTTATTATATGCATGACTAGAAGGGGAAGGGGAAAAAAAAAAGGAGTATTATCCTAAGAGAGATTGGTGGGGGTGGGGGTGGTGGTCTGAACCTTTTCCCATTCCCTTTTACCTTCAAAACAAAATTTTGACAACTAATAAGCAAATTTAGAATAAAACTCTGTTAAATCTCCTGATCACAAAACAGTATTAAAGCTCAATTTAGTTCAACATATGATTAGAAGCAAAATTAAAGAATTTGTTAAAAACATTGGGTTTTTATCATGTAATATAAATACACAACATAGCAGATGCTCTGTAACTGTCAAATACAGATTTTTTCATATCTGGTACACAATTTACTGTCACAGGCCCTTTGGTGCTGCAAAAGTATTAGTACAGCTATTAACTATTTAATTCTTTAGCTGACACTGTGTTTTAGGAAAGGGATTTAAATAATTTACTTCTACATGCTACTGTTTAAATTTTGCTGCTAAGAATTCGTGCAACGAAGTTGTAAGAAAAAAAACAATGCATGACGCTTGTTGATAGTGATATAAGACAGGATTATTATAAAAACCAATTATATCTTTTCATTCTCTTTTGCTTAATTAAAGCTAGAAGAATCACTATCTTTCTCAGCAGTAATCATGTGGAAGCTGTATAGCACAGATACAGTAATTAACTTAACCTTATCACTTAACTCTATTGGGTCATTCGAGTGAGGCACAGTATCAGAGCTCAGAATCAATGCTGTAACGCTAACATCTTCCAGCAGTTCAGAGATTGAATAATGCCATCTGTAAATGGACAGCCTTTGTTCCTGCTTAGCTATGCTGGATAAATGTTCCTGCTCATAACTTTAATATGGCAGCTTAACCATTTAATCATTGTACATTAATACATTATCAATATTGTGGACATGTAAGTACAAAATTACTTGTCAAAGTAATCAGATATTACTGATTTTTGTTCATAAATACAATACATGTGGGATTTTGTCTTAATTACAGATTCTCACTAAAGAAGATATAGGCCCAGTTTTATTTTTTAAGAGAGGCTGAAAAGAATGATCATTTCTAAAAATACATTTCTTTTCCCTTCTTCTAAAGCAGGTTTTTAAAAATAAAAGCAATGTTCTGTATTTGCTGTGTCAAATTAAGCAAGTGTGCAAAGTTTAGTGGATTTTTGCCATAGAGGGGATACTTGGGCATCTGGGGGATATTCATAACTGAAGACTCGTGCTGTATCACAACAAATTAAGTGTAATTAAACACTCTGTTCAGTGTCTATTGTTAATTGCAGTAGCTAATTCGATGCTTAGTGTTACGTTCCGAACTATTTCCAAGCAGACAGAATTCTTCACTAAAGACTGCTTGCCTATAGCCCTGAACTTGGCGGTTTTTTAATTCTCATTTGACAGAATTCAGCTCATTTATTACTTTTGTTAAACGATCAGAAATTCCCTTGCCAAGGCACTACTTTGAGGTCCTTCACTTTCACCAAGTCAGACACTAAATCATAGGGGACAATTATCAGCAAATGCTCTCCGACAGGCCCTAAGCCTGCTGAGGTAATGCAGCTGACAAACTTTGATGCGCCATGCCCGTGCACATTATGTTCACGTAGTGTGTACATCTGGGCACCCTTTATGGCGATGCAGCAAACAGCCAATCATTTATTCCACTCTAATTAGCACACATGTAAATCCTCACCAATCAAGCCACTCACAGGGTTACCGTTGTGGCAGCCATACAGCAAGCTGGCAGGACATGGGAAGAAAGTACAAGAAGCAACTATTGGGTTTGATTTGAACCTGCCGTCACGCCACGGCAGGTCCCCCCAGTCCTGACTGTAACCAGCTCTCCCCTTCACAACCCATCATTGAGCTGCACAAGAAAAAGGTCATTGGGCAGACTGCCGACCGGCCAAGATGCTTTGATTCTTTACAGGCTTTGGGAGCACACCTGAAGCGACACGCGTCTCTGATAGCTTACAGCACAATAGCTGTCGCGGGCAAAAGTCAGGCATAGCTTTAAAGCATGCAGCGCAGCATGGAGCGAGCACACGTTACCTTAAAGAAGCACTGTCCACCTCAATATTTTAGCCCCTGTTATGTCGCCAGGAAACTATCTGCCAGGTGTCAGCATCTCTTTTCTTCCTCACAAGCTCAGGTGTCTCTGCTGTAACTCTTTTATTTTGAAATAAATAGCAAACACCTTCAAGAGGACAGATGCAGGCATTCAGAGAAACTACTGACACAGGTTTACATTATGTAACCCCAACGAATACTGTGTGCTTTGAAACACTTCATATGCTTAGCTCCCAGTTCCTAAAACTGAAGCAAGTCAGCACCTAACATCCTACAGTGCTAGTCATTACTAAATTACAAAGTGCTCTAACATGCGTGCTTATTGTCATGGATAGAAACCTTTGCTTAATAAATTTATCAAAATAGGAAGTATTTCTTGTTAGAACAAAGATCTACTTAAATCTTGTACCTTCATGTTTTCAGTGCTTACTGAAAAAAAAAAATTATATATGTGTGTGTGTATATATATATATACAGAAATAGCAGTTAGCAGTAGGATTTAGTTATACTGACTGACATTTTTATTTGATGGACTGGAAGGATGGAATGACACATCACTAAGTGAATCTTCAAACTTCTTATGTGTATCTATACCCATCATTTATCTTCATCTGCACTTAAGTAAACACATTTATGAATGGATTTGTTAGATTATACAAATTAATGGAGCAGCAAGCTGTCATAAGATTGGCATCAGTTCACGATTCAAGCAACCTGTCAATAAAGTGTATCTTAAAAGAGCAATTACTTCTAGTGATATGCACAGCCAGAACAGAGGTACAGAAACTGAACTCTGGTGGTCCATCTCCAGATAAACTTGAGTAAAGACAGCAGGATGAGAAAAATCTGCTCAGGATGAGAAAAATCTGCCCAGGAATTAAGTCATATTTTGCATGAAGTTTTACGAGCAAAGGAAAATTTCAAATGATATTATCTTCCCTACAGTAGCACAAAGCCAGGACAATAATGCAGGAAATACTTTATGCCTGCCAAACAATCAAGCACATTTATCTTGGGAAATACTCAGCTTTCATGAACAGAAAAAACATTGGGGGTGGGAGAAGGCAAGAAATGGCTTCCTCACATTGATACTACCTCTCCAGTTAGTTTCCCCTTGATACAAGGCTACCATCCTGTAGCACCCTGTAAGGGAGGGAGCACACTGCATCTCTCAGCCTGAATACAAGCAGTTAAGTAGGACAGTCCCTCCCAGGTCAGCAAGAAATGGCTCTCTATTTGAGCATAAGGAGAGGCCTTTTGAGAGAGGGGAAGTCATCTGATAAGTTTTATTGGCTTATGAATCTGCTGTGGGTGAGCAATGGTTCCAGCTGAGAATCAGCAAGCAGAGGAGCTCCCATCTGTGGCCTGGGTGTCCCAGCAGAGCTAGCAACCCCAAGGACCACATTCAGATGGAAGATCACCACTTTACACCTAAATTGTCTGTAACACCAGCCTCCAGGAATGGAGTAAGACAAAGGAAGAGTGAAGTAAGGTCCTGTGGTGACCAACAGCCGAGTATCACACAGCATCCATATAGCAAGAATTGCCAGCTGCTATCTTCTGTGCCAGTTACTGGATGAAGTCACTTCATCTGTGGCACCCAGAACATTCAAAGGAGGGGTGGTTAACTATGGCATGTTCCTCTGAGTAAAGAGCTAAAAGAAAGGCCACCCACAGACCACCTGTACCAGTCCCTTGCAATTCTATACAGGTAAATGAAAAAAAAACCTAAACATATAATGATGCTATTCTACTTTTCAGACATGTCTGCAGGTTGGGTTTTTTTATGTTTCATGCAAGAGTTATCTCCTTTTTTCATTACCCCAGATTGAAAGAATATTGTCCATGTGCAATGCAATGACATTTTGAACACAAATGCTTGTGAGCTGTTCAAAACCTACCAAGTATTCCCTTGTTCTGTTAATAAACAGATTACATTAAGTAATCTGATCTGTTATTCAAGAACTTGCACTTTAATTTTCAAAGAGTACTCCTTCTAGAGAAATGCTTGTGTAGTTGCATTTTTCTCTCATTACATCTGCCATTTAATTGGAAAACTAAAACTTCTCAGAGGTTTTGTTACCAGATTTGAACACAGCTGTTTTCCCTCTTCCAGCTATACAGAAAATGTTTAAAAGATGCGTGTCAGCAGTTTTTCACAAGTTTCAACTGCAAGATCCACTTACTTCATTTCACTACAGCCTGGTGCATGGTCTTCGGTTCTCTGACAGTACAACAAGAAAAACAAAACAGTTGTTACATCATCGTATCACCCAAATTCAATAGCCACACCAGAAAGGCAGCAATGCCTCTATGCCATCTGCATGTCACTTCAACTGCTCCCCTCTCAGCAAGCTAGCCAGCCCATGACAATAGTTGGGTCAACATGATTGCCCTGCAGCCTCTGAAAATCTGACCTTTTTGTCACATGTAAGTCAGAGAACATTATTCCAGCACTATGCACGCCTCTAGCAGGGCCACACACTCCAAACAGCATCCCAGCCACCTTATAGAAGCAGAGAATAGATGTAAGAAACCATCCCGAATGGCAGATGATCCCGAGAACATAAAATAATTAAGTTAAATATGGTAGACTCCTGTTTTCTTTAGAGAGAAAAAAATCCTCAGCGAGGATTAATAAAAACTATGAAGGGAACTGACGCAATCACTGTAGGTGGCTATCGCAGCTCATCTCAAATGCAAAGGGAAAGCTCACTGGAAGCTATAAAAGGCAAAGGCAATCAGGCAAGAAGGGCAAATATGTAGGAACTCTAATTAACGAACAATAAATGCATAAAATAAACTGCCGAAAGATGAAATCAAAGCAGGTACCTTTTTTTTTTTGCTGTTTTTTAAACCTTTCTTTTCTTTTTTTTCCTTTTTTCCTTTTTTTTTTTTTAATGAGACAATACACTGGCCCACAATTAATTTTTGGTTACAATTTAATTATGACAATGAATAGCTTTTAATATTTTTTTCACCGTTTCCTATGGGAAACTGTAAAGCAGCTTGTTAAAGTAACTTTTTTTTTTTTTTTTTGAGGGGGTTCTTTTTCTCTTTAAAACTGCTTCCATCAGTTTAATTGCAAAGGAGACTGATGGGCTGAGTTTACCCAAACTAATGCGCTACTAGCAGTCACAGCACTGCAACCTTGGTGCCCAAAGGAGGGATCTTATCAGCAGGCAACAAGGTTAGTCTGTTAAAGGGAAATTCAGTGTTTTATGCTGTTCTGTGAGTAATAACATTTTGCAATGGTAATGACATTTTGTGTACTAAAACCTACCTGTCATTTCCACTAAACACCATTTGCTATGCTTCCTGGAATGTATGGTAGTAATTTAGTACTCTATAGAACAATCAGCACCTATTCATCGAAAGTATTTAATCAGATAGATCTAAATACCATCCATAATTCCTCGAGTAAAAACATCCTAATATTCATTTATGTTTTAAAATTATGCAACAGAAAATTAGACGTTTTATCTGTGTGTAATACTTCCCAGATATCTGAAATTATTTGGGATTAAATCTCATATTGGAGTGAATTTTCTCATCGCACATGCTCCAGGTTGTTTAACCTGCCAAAGCTAGGACCACGGTTTGGCCAAATCATTCACCAAAAGAAGACTAAGGAAAGCATTCACAAATAGAGCAAAATATACGTCAAACAGCCCATGCAGGCCACCTAGTACAAAAGAAAACTGATCATTCTGGAGAATATGAGTGAAGGACTCAAAGACTGCTTTGCACAAAGCCATGTTGACTGTTTATGAAGAAAAGCGCTTTTCTAGTCATCACTCACAGGTCTGTACTCAGACTGACATCCTCTCCCTGGATCATTATGGTTGGATCTAATTCTTCCACACTCATGTTGACTGCTGGATAATGAGCGAAGAGAAGGTGGATGGTCATCTTTCAAAATCTCAGTGCTACCCTTGCTACCAAGCACACAGACTCCAGTAAAGTCACTCAATGCCCAGCAGAAATCTCCTTTGCCACACATCTTTCTTCAGTGGCTAAGCATAAAAATGGCAAGGAATGACAGTCAAAGGCTTGACGTGCTCATGTACCTTGGACTACAGACTCATCCCTTCCTCCCGCCATTTTTTTTTTTCCCTTTTTTCAGAAATCTGTCACCTCTACTACTGTTGTTTCAACCACTCATGTGATTTCACTGTCCATTATGGCCATCTCCTTATATACAGCGCCTGTAGGCATTAATTTTATTTAATGTACTATATGCTTGACACTCCACATGGTGTTAATGAGTTGCCAGCTGCCTGTTGTGATACAAGAAGTAACTGCAAACCCAGTGTCGCCTTTACTCCTGCACTGGTTCGGTTTTCTATTGTGACACATAAATGTCAACTGGTATGATCAGAAGTAAACAGTCATGACAGACAGGAAAAAAGGAGCTGACAGTTGAAGGTGATGATATCCATTAGGCTTCTACAGCTGCCACCTCCTGGGGAGACTGCTGAAGGATTTGAAGTGTGGTGCAGAGCTCCTGGCTAACATGGCTCTATGACAAAGAATATGCTTACCTTCAAAATACCTGGCCTACCACCTAACCATCTGGCTTATTAACATTCAGATAAATCCACTTATATGCACAGAAAGGAGAAAGCCATGATGGAACATCAGAAGTGCATAAAAAGGGCAGAAACATTAGTCAATCAGCCTGATGATTCCCGAACAGTTGTTAAGGGAGCATGTCATTGCCTTGCTCACTTAACCATGGATATAAAAGAAAAGAGCTTCCCAAAAAGACAGAGTTTAAGCTTTCAATTAAATTAAGCTGAATCTTAAGATGTCCATCAAGAGCAGTTAGAAAGATTATATCCAAGTCAATCTTTATTCACATTTCACTCTTTGTGATACTAGATTAAACACTTCCTTTTGTGGAAGGGAGAACTTCCACCTGATAAATGCAGAAGTTAGAAAAATCACTTAGGTTAAATACCAAGCCAGTTTTCTTACCACAACTGGCTCCGCTGGACTTCAAGTTGTACAAATCAACCAAAGCCTCTGTTTGACGTGTGAGAGGATGATTGAAGAAATTTAAGACCTCCCAGGGAGAACAAACCCTCAGCAGACACCAGTGCGTTTGCTCTCTCTCTCTCCCCCACACCTCTCCAACACATTCACAAGGATGTCAGGACAGAACACAATCCTCAGATGGCACATGTACCTCTAGGCTGCTGCAATTTATGCCAGGGCTAACACAGCTCAACCCAGAAAATTAGAGTTGTAACTGCTTCCATGATCTCCTTCCATCCCCCACACTAAGAGCAATATTTTTCCCCTATAAGAACCTCAGTTAATTGCCTTTATTATACACAGTATTCATTCCTTAGATTTCCATCACCAATAGAGCTATTATAAATTATTTTAGCTGTACTCTTCATGCTTTAATCCCAGTATTGATTTTATTTTTAATGTAAACTTTTAAATTATAGTGCCAGAGAAACAACTACTTATATAGCTGCAAAGGCTAAATTAGCAAGACCTAAGAGAAAAATATAGATAGGTGCTGAAGATACTTGATATGAAGCATTAAAAGCTAATATTATTTTATGGAATACTTAAATGTAAGAAAATGCAAATGTGAAGGTAGTTCCACCTTCCAGAACACAGCAATAATAAAGTATTAGATTCAAGCTTCATAATTAACTTAATCAGATGGTGTTTTCTTTAACTCCCTAATTCCTTTCCTTCAGCCATCTAAGCTTTACTCAGCTTGAACAATACAATTAGGAAAACCAGCAGCAGATACTTCAGGAAATGTCTCCCTATGCTTCTGTTACAGGAAAGCACACAGCATTTTACAGCATGTCCAGTATTTGGCCACTGTACTGTTTGCTGAGGAAATGTTTTGCTGTGCCTCTGATACCGAGACCTAGGGAACACCTCCTTTAAACTGCTAAACTAACCAGAATTTAAAGTTGTGCTTAGCCTGGGCTCTGCAAATGTATGCACACAACTACTGCATGCACAATGACAGCGTTTGCAATTAGTTGAAGGCGATTTCAGTAAAAAATAAACCTTTTACACCATGGTATTAGAGCAATAGGTTAAACTGTAATTTTTGTCAATGAGTCCATTTTTACTCTATCGATTTGCAGAAGGTGATGCGATGCACTGATTTGAATCTTATATACAGAAGTGATACCGCATTAATTGAAAAATAATTGGATTCCTCCCACTTTATAACAGCTACTGCTACATTATCAAAGTTTTAATCTGTGATGAGTTTTGCAAAATGCACAAACCTAAGTATCAGTGGTTTACATCTTAATTCAGCTATGTCAAATACTTCAAGAGGAAGAATTCCAAAACAGAACACACAGACGGCAAAAAGCAAAACGTGAAACAAAAAATAAAAGCGTTAGCATTTTCTTTCCACATACTATAGCATATTAATTGTTGGTTTTGGTAACGCAGCTTATTAGTTTTGCATAATTTAAGTTTTAATTCATCGTTTAATTTTTAATTAAGTAGTCTCTTTCAAGATGAGCTTTCTGCTCGGATTTTAGCTAGACGCTAAACATGCTATGCATAAAAGCAATGGCAAGAATGTAATATTTAGTTCATGCGATTTCTCTGTGATTTTAGACATGAAAGTAACCAGTTTTTCAGAGTGTAAAATAACAGCAATTGTAAAATGTCATATAAATTTTAAATAATTAAAGTCCTCTAAAAATATCTGAAAGAGTAGTGGAGCAATTATGCAGAGAAAAAGAGCCATATCCGCATTATAGGTTTTGCTATAAGTTTTTTTTGGTTTGGTCTGGTTTGGGGGTTGGGATTTTGGGTGGGGTTAGAGGGTATTTCCCCCCCACCCTTCCCACAAATCCTGCAATTTTGCTAAAGCAAGAATGGAGGATTTTACAGGGCTAACTCCCTGCAGAACATGACACAAACTCTATGCAATCCCAAGTACGGGAAAACAGGCTAAGCTCTGAGGAATGGGCACATCGAGAGGCAATTTGAGAACAAAAGCTATTTAAAATTGCAACAAAATACAACTTGGTAGAAATTCTAAATATGTATGAAATCAGTCTGAACATTTATCTATGGATATTAAATAAATTAACAAACAAATAAAGTCTTGCTTATCATGGACTACCTTTGGCTTACAGGAAAATCCAATAAATTATAGAATCATAGAATGGTAAGGTTGGAAGGGCCCCCAAGGACCCTCCAGTTCCAACCCCCTGCCATAGGCAGGGACACCTCCCACTAGTACAGGTCACTCAAGGCTTCATCCAACCTGGCCTTGAACACCTCCAGGGAGGGAGGAGCCACAACCTCCCTGGGCAACCTGTGCCAGTGTCTCACCACTCTCACTGCAAACAACTTCCTCCTAACATCCAGTCTAAATCTCCCCTCTGCCAGTTCAAACCCATTACCCCTCATCCTGTCATTGCAAGACGTTGTCGATAATCCCTCCCCAGTCTTCCTGTAGCCCCCTTTAGATACTGGAAAGCTACTATAAGGTCTCCTGGAAGCAAAGTTCCACTGACATGAATTTTTTAAGTGTTATTGGTTTGATTTTCTTAATATTTCTTGAATCCAAGTGAACATTTTAAGCCCACGTAGAAGTTCTCAGGCACACAACAGCCCAACTTCAAGGTGAAGCAAGGTCAGCATTCACATAACTGAGACTCCCAACAGGAAACCCCAAAATTAACCTACTGCATACATAAACACATCAATACCAGTTAAACTCAAAGTATCATTTTCTTTGTAAATATTTCCAACATCCTGAAAAAGCAATATTAGTTTGCAGACAGATTTTTATATCAAAACTACTTTTGTTACCACCAACACCTTTAAATTTAACTGTAAGTAGCAATATATGTAGTGTCCAGAAATTCTTAGGCAGAACATTTTGAAGATACTCAAAAATACATGTGTACACACACACACATACATCTTTCCTAAATGAAGGAAGAGCAGCTGGCTGTTCCAGCTCTGGGAGATTCTTTGGCTCTGTTGTTGAGAAGAAGGTTGAGTAACACCCACTCTAAAACTTAGAGTTTATTTTACTAGCAGGATGAACTGCAATGAAATTCAATCTTAAGAAAGAAGAATCCCTTGCAGGATCCACCACAGAAGCTACAGTTTTCACATTTCCCCAGAACTAGTCAATTTTCAAGGGTGTTCCTGCCAGGATGGTGAGATCTCCCAGCAGCATCCACTACTGCCAGGCTCCTGTTCCAGTCCTGAAGCCTGCAAACAGAGAAAAATTTCCTCAAGAAAGCTGCCATGAAGTCCCAGATAATTTGGCAGGTAAGAAGGCAGGAAACAAGGCAGAAGTCTGCACTTCCTTAGAATGTTTGGTTTTTGGGTAAATCCACACTCTTTGAAAGAAAATGTTGATAAAATAGTTTTTAACAGCTTACTTCTTGTTCAGCTACATATCTGGGGGAAATAAGGGGTAGTGAAACCTTGCCTAAAGATCTTGGACTAGAATTCAGCCTCCCTTAGGGTTGGATTTGCTCTAGGTGAACCGGCAGTAGCCCGTTCTGTTAAATCTGACTACAGGGATCAGTTTCTTGATCTGAAAAAAAGCAGTGTCCAGTGGCTGACCCTGAAGAGCACAATCAAGGTCTGTCAGGGGAAATACATATAAAGATGGGCTATGCAAAACTTAACAGCAGAGTACAGCGTTGTGTTTGCTCCTGTTCAGGAAGAAGACCTCTTTTCACAGACATCTGCAGTGCTGTTATAGTCTGTTGCTCAACTACAGCTAAACATTCACAGTACAGCAAGAAGCTGCTGAAATACTGAAGTTCAGATTAACTACACATTTTTTTTTTCTTTCTGGGACTTTGTTGTCTTCTACGTTTTATTGGTTATGTTGCACTCTTTTTTTTAAACAAATGGCTAAACTACAAAGGCTCTGATCAGCCAAAAAAACATTCGTCTGGGGAATGTTAGTTGTCTCATTTCAGGTAGCCTCCTATTTAAACCAAGTGTTTCAAAGAAATTCAGAAGGGCTAATGAAGCACTCTATATGCTCAATGACTTCTTTGCCTCAGTCTTTAACAGCAAGGGCTCCAACCACAATGTCCAAGTTGCAGAGGGTAAAAGTGAGGACTGGGAGCAGGCAAATCTGCCTACTATAGTAGAAGATGATGTCTATGAGCTCCTAAGAAACCTGAATGTGCACAAGTCCATGGGGCCTGATGAGATCCACCCACGGGTCCTGAGGGAACTGGCAGATGAAGTTGCCAAACCACTGTGCATCATATTTGAAAAGTCATGGCAGACTGGTGAAGTTCCTGCTGACTGGAGAAGGGCAAACATAACACCCATCTTCAAGAAGGGTAAAAAGAATGACCCTGGAAACTACAGACCAGTCAGCCTCACCTCTGTGCCTGGCAAGATCATGGAGCAGATCCTGCTGAAAGTCCTGCTAAGGCAAATGGAAAACAGACCAGAGGTGATTGGTGGGAACCAGCA
>VWZE01011490.1:71051-91792 GCA_013396675.1 Eubucco bourcierii
ACTGGATGTTAGGAGGAAGTTCTTTCCAGTGAGGGTGGTGAGACACTGGAACAGGTTGCCCAGGGAGGTTGTGGCTGCTCCCTCCCTGGATGTGTTCAAGGTCAGATTGGATGAGGCCTTGAGTAACCTGTACTAGTGGGAGGTGTCCCTGCCTATGGCAGGGGGTTGGAACTAGATGATCCTTGAGGTCCCTTCCAACCTTACCATTCTATGATTCTATGATTCTATGATTCTATATTATTTTAAAACACATCTTAGCATTAAGGTTGAGATAAAGCCTGTGGCAATCCTAATGGAAGCCCCAAAACCAAACTTTGAAGCAAGCAGCTTGAAATATTTAATAGAAGCAGTGTGAGACTGAAGTTGAGTGGTATCACTTCACTTCTATCCCATTGAACTTTTTGACAGGAAGATCTGGATAGATCAGCACTTATGGAAGGAAATGGTCACTTCTTAACGGGGTTACAAGAGCTCACTTTTCTAGAGATAAAAATATGAATTGCAGTATCAACAAACTCTCCAGTGATACCCCATCATCAAGGTACTAGCACTCCAAAAAGAAAGAAACTTACTCAGCAGTTCCACACAGAATAAAAGTCTTCTCTCCTTAAAGTTCAGCAACGTAGCACATCTCCTCTACATGTTCAAAACCTGAATAATTGGGTCACTTGGCCTGTTCGAGTAACCTATTTTGCTGTCATGTTTATATAAACAAACAATTATTTTTAATAATCATTCATGCTTCTTGACTTACTAATCTTATCAGATAACAGCAGTGCACTCCAGCAATATAAAAACCATGACAAAACTGTATCACTTAGCCTTCAGTAGTATACAAAAGTGTTGGAGAGAATGAAGATAAAAGAGATTTCCAGATTCACATACACCTACTTGGTACTGAAGACCAGGAAGGGAAAGACGTAAATGGTTCCCATTTCCCCACCCAGGGACACCAGTGGCAGCAGCCTCTGTCACTAGAAGGTGCATCAGAAGCTACAAGACATCACCAGGGATCAGCATTCTTGTGGTGGGGAAAAGGAGCCACTAAGACAAAGTAAGTAATAACCTTGTGTTAGGAACTGTTACCTCTCATTATTCATTACTCAATGTTCATTTTGAGCCAAATTTATGTTAATTTTGAGTTACAGCACTGCAGAGTCCTCGAACTGCATTAGTCTGTCTATGCCAAATACGTAGGTGTAACATAAAAGCCATGTTTAAAGCTGGCACTCTGGCCTTCCTGAACATGCTGATAACCCAGAAAGTATAAGGGTGTAAGGCCTGGCAAACTGATCCCAAAAGAAACCACAGTTCTACAAATGGTTGCATTAGCAAATTCTCTCTTCCCATGATTTTATGTCACATGAGTTACCCAATCCCCAGTCGAAGTTTCCATTGCTTAGAGCACTCCCTCTGCCATGAGGGCTGGCAAACATGACCTACACACACACACTGAAGCCTTTCTTTTCATCAGGGCACTTATCAGGTCTTTGTGTTTTCATCCCCAGGCACCTATCTCCACAAAACTTTCAGGAACAGAGGCCATAACGTGAAGTACTATAATAAGGTGTAAATCATGTCTCAAAGACAGATCGATCAAAGTAGGGGGAGGTAGTAGGCTGTTCATCTCTTAAGGATTTAAGACATTACCTTCAAATGAAAAAAAAAAAAAATAAGCATTTTAAAATTTCGTTTTCCTTTCACCTAAGGCCCTGGCAAAGAGTATAAATTTTGAGCAGCCATATCTATTTTTCAGTGGCTAAACTGGCAAATGTTGCTGGGCATTACCATATTTCACAAACCGTGAGGGGTTTCCTGTCGTAGTTTTGGGCCCGGTGAGACTCAGAAAGAACAAAAGGGCACATAAGATGCTGTACATTTTATACCCAGTAAACTCTGATCTGCGATTGATTTACACAGTGTGCTAAGTCTTTATTTCTTTTCCTTTAGCTTGGCAACATAATTTCACTTTGATGGTCAGCCTTTCAATTAATCAAAGTGGACACAGCATTTGCAGCTTCTTTTGAAGTCAAAAAGAATTGTGCGTTCAGGACCTCTTAAAATGAGACCACTTATTTAGGTACTTAAAGATGGCTGTCAACACCTAACTCCAGTCTCCTAAGTTTGAAATTGCTGACTTCAGTAATTTGTCCAAGGAAAGTGAACTTGGGGCACAGAGAGACTACACAAAATCTTACCTCTCATGACCAGAAAGTCCTTGGCTCTTAGTTATATGTGCAGACAAATCTCCTTCTTGACTGGTTTACCAGTACTGAAACACATTCAAGTACACAGCAGTAGACTATTTCAATATGCTGGCTTGGTCAGAACTGTTTTCTAGGGGTATCTTGTGTCCAACTGCAATTACATGATAATGACATGGATTTACAGAAATCAGAGAAATGCAGCAAAATTATGAGGCATTTCTCTGTCTGCTCACATGAATTGCATCCAGGTTGTCTGAGCCATGACTACACCATGCCTAACTTCAATACCTGGAGGCAGACAGCCCAGTACAGGAAACCAGCTGACTTGGCACCCAGCACACAGGTGCTCCTTCATTGTGGCAGAAACTGCTAAGCATTCACAAGAACTCTTCTCATAAAGTAAGAAGTGCTAGAGCATTAACAAAGACTAGAAACAAAGAATTAGTGTCTGGGTGGAGTTGATACATTTTCCAGTACAATGCCTTTTTACCTTCAAACAGCTTGTCTGTGCTGACATTCAAGTGTAGGTGCTGCAGGTGATGGGAGATGACGTGCTACACAAAGGAAACCACAAAAGTTCACACCAGGGCCTGCTGCGGGCTGCACCCTGGTCGTCAGGCCACAGCAAAGCCTGCAGTACCAGATTATAGCTGTGGCTGGTGGCTGCTATCTGCCCTTGTTAAATCAGAGCTAGCAGAAATGTGCCTTAGCACATGGTTTGCTGTGCTGTACAGACCTTTTACGAGATGTACATGAACAACAAAGGTCCAGGGAGGAGTTGTAGTGCTAAGAACAGATCCTTTTTAACTTGTACAGGATCACAAAATCATAGAACATAAGGCTTTATAAACTATAAACACTTCTCCCTTCTGTTTAGAAAATGCATCTTGTTAATTCACTTGTAACACATAATATGTTACATCAGAGCACACCTGGTGCAATACCTGCACTGTAAAATTTTTACTCTGTATGGATTTCAAATTCTCCTTTTTTCATCAGAGACAAATAGAGCTCAATAAAAACTCAGCATTTTGTTACCTGCGAGTCTACATTGCCATTCATCTGTTAGTCTACTTCCCCTTCAGTATTTTGTACCTAATACGTGTCACCACGCATCCCTCCACCACAATGTTTTTGAATACCACTCCCAAATCCATCAGTAGATAAGATTCTTGGGCTGATTGTCCTTAACACAAGAAACAGAAAATAAAAATCCCACAGCACTTTTCAAAATAGGGAGTGAAAGAAGCAACTCAAAAAGCCACAGAAATGGCAGCACCTACCCACCCCAGAATGCTGTGCTTGAGTGTGGTGGGAAGGAAGCATTATAAAAAGCTTTCACACTTGACGTATGCTTTCACATGTAAAACATAATATTGTCACATTCAGATGTTTTCAAAACCCACTGATATCTCATTTTTCCTCCAGACTTCACATTTTGAGAGGTTTTTTGGTTGTTTTTTGGGTTGGGGTTTTTTTTGTTTGTTTGTTTGTTTTTTTGTTGTTGTTTTAAAGTTTGGATCACATGAATAAGAACACAGGAAGTGCTAAATCACAACATCACAAACACACTGGAGTCTGCTGAAAATACTCAGTCCATCTCCCTCCCAAGTCTCAGTTTTTGCAACAACAGGCATACAGTAAGTCTTCACAATAAACTGGGATTTACAAGTTGCTATTGTTCAACAGCTGAGGTTCAAAAACTTTAATTACATTACTGACCCCACTAGCAGACAGGAAAAACAGAAGAATCTCTAAGAGAAGGCATCCATCAACTACAACATTCAAAAGAGAGAGTTTTCAACCAATCTTCTGAAGTCAAAAAGAATGGTGAAAAATGTTATAGAATTCTTAAAATTAAGAAATGTCTATTTTTTTAAACAGAAATTCTGTAAATGTAATGAGCAGTAAACTGGAGAATCTGTTCAGTGCAGCACAGCAGCTAGTTTACCACCCAGAAGTTTATCAGGGCAAAGAGACTGCAGCATTTGGTATAGCATTCTGTAAAGGAGAAAACAAAATACTTTCCCCCCACATAGGAAAACCTATATGCTACCTCAGAAAAACACTCACATGCTTAACTAATCTGTCACCACAAACCCTCAACCCTAAAAAAAAAAAAGATACAAACTTGAGGAAGAAAAATGCATGGAAGACAACTGTACTTGTAGGAATACTGCTAACAAGTGTGTCCCTTAACTGTATTCCACATACTTTCCTGTGAAAAGACAATCCTAAATGATTTAATGTCCTTAACTGTGTTGCATTCAGCCTAAGTAACAGTGTCTGGACTGAGTAGCAGAGCTGTATTGTGGTGTATCTTTGAGACCTTTATTGCTCACTTGCACAGATTAAGAAGATGGTCAAAACATATCCCAGTCTCCACATGTGATTTTCCTTGCTATAGAATGGAGGTAAAAGGAGAATGAGAAATCTCTAAACTTAAATATGGAGTGAAAAGCAAAGACTGGCCAGGATCACAGTGTTTCTCAGCTCACCAAATTAAATGTAGACCATGACAGACTATTCCATTTACTTACTTCCTGTAACTTGCTGCACCTAAATGATGTGTTTCACCAGGTACTCTGGAAGCAACTTAAAAAGCAGAAACAAATACTATGCAAAAACATGAGGTATACAACAATACAGCCTGAATGAAAAAGACCTGCCCCAATAAAACATGGCTCACTCACCCTTGTCACTGTAGTAGGGGAGAACATCCAGCTCAGCACCTCTCACTACTGGGCCAACAGAAAGGAAAGATCAAACAGCTGCAGCAAACCAAAGGCAACCACTTTGATGGTATCCTTAAATACATGAATGTGGCACAGGTGAGCAGGGGAGTGCTGCTGTGGTCATTCATACAGTCAATTAGATGCAAACAACCTATGAAAAACACTTGCATAACCTATTCAGTTCTGTGACCTGGGTCATGATTTTTATCATATGTGAGCAAATAACTCACAAATAGAAATTTATAAACAAACTGCTCACTGGAAATCACCTCCTCAGGTCTGAGAGACACATTTAACCAGGAACAGACCAGTGCTTCCTTTCACCAAGCATCTGTGCCCCCAGCTTTGATATTTTGTGCAGTCTAATGGAATTTCTGAACACACATAACTTGTGGTGAATCTATCTAGCTATGACACAGGAAAATAAACTATTTACACAGTTTTATGTGCACTACAACTAACCACTCATCTTGCCATTACTTGGATGTCTGAAGTACAGGAAATGCACTGCTAACTTTGTTTAGTCTTTGCTTTAAAAAACCCCAACCAACAGGGACAAAAAACAAACAAACAAAAAAAATGACACAACCCTTAAGAGATGTAATATTAAAAACTGTATTTAAAACAGGAATGTGAGGAAGCCCAGAGATGCTTTTTCACATCATGCACAAGCCAAGGCACAGTACCTACATACACACACAGATTATATGAAGACTTGCTATATAGCGCATGAAAAGAAACGTGTTTTAAAGAGTGAAAGATTAAAAGCACCATCTAGAGCACACTTTGTTGATAAGTGGAATGTTTTCTGTGGTTTTCATATTTGCTGCCAACAATTTAGTCCTTTTAGCAATATTCACTACTTATAAGTCATTTCACTGTTTGCTATGCCTTCGCACCACCTCCCCACTCCCAGGGAATGCATGTCCTTGACAGCATCCTGCTGCCTTACAGGGAGCTGACCCACAGCTTGGGAAGGCTGAGATCACACAGAATGTGCTGCATGCCCTGCAGGAACTCTCTGTGCCTGATGATTTTTACTTCTCTCGTGTTCCCTTCTGCTGTTTCCCCTATTAATACCATTCCCCCATTCCAAAATTATTAGTCATCTTTTCCTCTCAATTCTTCTAATAAGTCTAATCAATTAAACTGCGAGGCAACAAATCTCTACTTCTCTCTAGCCTGAAGGCTGCAAACCTTACTTCAGTTCTGAGGAAGAAATAGAAGTACCCAGAGCTTATGCCTCTTTTCCAACTGCATCATTTAGTCGATTATAAGGTATCACCTCTCCCCTTACAAAGCTAGCACTTGAATTTTCCACACCATATTGCTCATCTTAAAGTCACACACTGGTTTTCTCCCTGGTCCACAGCAACCACACATCAAGGAATGCCGAGCAGAGAAATATCTAATTATTTTGGTTAAACATTGCAACTGCATGTAACAAAATAGTGGAAGAGAAGAAGAGGAAACTAAATGGAATTAAATCTTACAAACCACAGCCCTCTGTAAAAAGAAAATTGCATGGTGGGAGTCAAAAGACTGATGATGCAAGTTCTCCTTGTACCAATGCTCACAATCACTTGCCTTTTTAAGGAGAACAAGGACCTTTTTTGATACAATGGTGACCCAGCTTAGAAGAGTAAATGGAAAAAAAGTATGAGGAAAAAAAAAGACTTTTTATTATTCCTTGCAATCAAAATGTAAAAATTTGAATGATCTAAAAAAGCACCTCTTTATTAAAAGTGTTGTTGAAAGTGTGGGTCAGTCATATTACCCTTTTAAATTAATAAAAAAATCCTGATCTTTTAAAATTCAGAAGAATAATGTATATTTAAAATATTCTGTAATTACTGCAAAAGTATTAATTAACAGTTCGTGGATGCATAAGTAGTGAGATGAAGGAATAAGCCATCTACTCACTATAAATATAAGCTTAAAAAATCATTTTATAGCATTTTTGTAGCTGTATGATGTTAGGCAGGTCATAACACTAGTACTTTCCTCTGAAAACCTAATAATTATTAACCTTTTTAATTTTTAAGCTGAATATTGACTTTGCAATAAATTGGAGTAAGTTCAATCTTACAGTCAATTCCAAACATGAAAGAGTTTCTTTTCCAGCCACACTGACCATTAGCACTAATTTACAGATATTTTCTTAGGCTTGACTCAAAGAGAAGTCTGAATTATCTTACTGCAAACGATTTTAAGGAACAGCACAGTAATTCATGTATAAAGCACAGAATGAGATACATAAAATCACTATATTCTCTACCAATCTATAAAAGGATATTAAAAGTTATTCCAAATTGCATGGGAAAAACATTGAAGTATGTAACACAGGAAGGCTACAGGTAGAAAGGAAAAGCACAAAATGCAATACTGCTAAATTCAGCCCTTGAGAAAATGCAGTGTGCCTGCATCTATGCTTTAAAACTGTTTTTGTTAAAAGTTCTGTAAGTTTTTTTTTTTTAAATAAGCTTTTCATTTAGACTTGACCACTACTAGTTTTCAGTTCCCAGAAATGTCCCTCTTCCCACCACAGGAGTCTGAATCATAGTGTAGTTCAGAAACTCTCCCATTCCCTGAGCACCAGGGATGATGGCTGATCAGACAGGGATTTCCTGCTCCTCCAGCCCCTACACTCCTCTCCCCTTTGCAACAGCGATCCAAGACAAAACACTTAGGCTGCACCACAAGAAGCACTGTGTTTTCTCGTCCCTGGGATCCAGAGGGAGGAAAAGTGAGAGTACAGTGATGCATTTCCCACAGAGCACATGCTGGAGAAATTGGTCAGCAGAAAGAGGAGTGGGCAGAAGGTCCAGCGGTCCATGAGAAAAGCACATGAGATGTGGGGACCTGGAAAGGAATTTGCATTGGTGGTGCAGGAAACCAGCTAGGCAGCTCAAGAGGTAAGAAATGCTCTTCCACAAGCTGGAGCACAAATAGTGCACAGGGTTGGAAAGGCCACAGCCAACACAGTGGGAGTTTGCAGTGTTAGGACTTTGTGGGGACAAGACAAGTGTACCAACACATGCACCCACAGGTTGGTGAATAAGCTAGAGAAAAGCTGTTAAGCAAAGGGATTCACATGCATGTGTAGGTATAGGAAGCAAAATATGCCAGAAATAAGGATGTTATAACCTGGCAATCTTTCTAAAAATTAGAACTCCTAACTTCTCTATTTCATACAAACTTCTGCATGGACAGAGAAGTGTCCCAAACATGTAGAATGCTCCTTCCAATACCTCTTTAATGATAAAGAGAACTGATCATGCAGACAGCCACAGCCTTTTTGTGTAACCACACTCCAGCACAGCACCCGCATCCGTCTGAAAATGCACACAAATTCACATCTCCAGTGTTGTATCAGACTCCCTTTCACTGGCTTGGGATGCTCACGTCACTACAGTTCCATACGAAGGAAATCAGAAGTAACAGTTATATTTATGAGGTTGATATTAACTTCCAAATGCAGAAACAATATTGGATTATGTCCTATGTTTTTTACATCTATGTATAAAGACAGAAATCTCCTCCAGACAAACCCTGAAGCATTGTCAAGAAAATTATTTCAGGATATCTTTTTTATGTGGACAGCAAACATTGCATGGTCCAGAAGATCATTTCTGTCACATACTGTCACACGTCTGATTAACTACCTGATGGGAGAGTTGCTCGATGTCCTCTGGTATGATCAAAGAATGAGAAAAAGAAAAGAAGATGAAAACAAGAAAACGAAAAAAAAACCCTACAAACCATAGTAACTTCCCAAGTATTTCCTTCCTCAGAATGTTTCTAATTATATGGATAAAATCCTGTTACAGATATTAATTTAAAAAAAAAATAAATAAACCTTTCCATAAATTTAGTAAATTTGCTGGCTGATAGTTCAGTTTTTAATAAGCTGTAAAGACTTAGGCATCAAAGGGAATTCCTTCATCAGGAAATAGCTACAAACAGAAAAAAAAAACCCAACAATGTAAACTCATTAAATTTGGTGGAGATATTGTTAAAGAAGCAACAAGATGCTGGAGTCCCTCCACCCACCAAGCTCCCAAATGTTATCCAAGAACCTCAATAGTTTCTAAGTGACCAACCTCATATTCTGATTGCATGCTGCCCAATTCCTACTACTTCAGACCTCAACAAAATGCAATTCATGTGGCATTCCAACCCTCCAGCTCACCAACAACTCACCAACAGCTCACCCAGTGCTATGCCATCAGCAGGTTTTCATAACTACGATTTCATTTTGTGCATGTGCGCAGCAAGGTCAATAATGAAAATATTTAATAAGATCTCTCCTAGTATAACCTTCAGAGTAATCACCTGCAAGACCTCTCATTACTTTTTTTAATACCCTCTGCCAAATCCAAGAGCCTGACTTTTATCACTTCTCACTAGAGCCTTACACTTCTTGTTCACTAATAAGAGACAACTTTTCCTGATGATCAACATTCCCCCTCCCCCATTTTTTTAGGTTGTCCATTCACATCTAACCTTTTTAAGGTGGATACTCAGCCTCTGAGGTCTACAGCTCTTTCCTTCCAAGGCTTTTAATCTCATGAGCCAGATGCTTAGGCTGTGCTCTGCAGGCCCTTGTTAACCTTCAAAAAGAACACACACTTCTTTGCATGAAGATTTACTTGCCACAGCAGCCACTGGCAAGATGCCAAACAAAAATTATCTAGAAAGCCTCTTACAGTCGTAACAGCTCTAAAATAATTCTAAGAATATTGTTAATCTTGGGAAAACATAGCAGCCTGTTCTTTCAAAAAAAAAAAGAAAAAGCAACCACTTTGTGCGCAATAAAACCATCTCACAAGAAAAGTAATGTATCCTATCGTGGAGAGATCCAATTCTTCCAGGAGCTATTCACATGTTCAAATAAACAAATGCAGATGTGTACTTGGCTTCTGGTTCACAGAACTGTTCGATATGCAAAAGGTCCAATCACACAAACCCAACTGTCAATGAGTGGTGAACTGGCTGTGTAATGCCACAGTCACTAAATGATGCAGGTGGCTGCATAAAGCCAATAGATGATGTCCAACTTTCTGACAGATCCAGAAGCTTTCACCTGCTTCCCCCATGTGAAAATCAGTGGTTATTTTTAAGCGCTACTTTTAACTAGTCAAGGAGTCAGATTAAATAAAGATCATAACACTGAACTTAGATGGATTCCAATAAAGAGAAAGTCAGCAGCACTTACAACAGGTCTTCGTGCTTACTAGAAAGCATGCTTCTGGCATTGCACTGGTGCTAAGAGAATACTGCCTTGCCCTGACTATTCAGTAGGAACATAGAAAACTGGTTTCTGTTCTTGGCTCCACCACTGGCTTACTAAATGTCCATGGCCAAATCTCTTCACTTTTCCACATTATTTTTAGTTGGGATATAGAAATACTTAGATTTGTAACTGATATAAAAATTAGTATCTAAGTGTTATATTGTTACTCTCTTCGCTGCAGAATGCTCCTTTCTGTGTCTGTGCTCAACTCTTCTACAGGTCTCCTGCCTACACATTAGACCTGAGTGCTAGAAGCAGGTAACTGTATAGATAACTGACCTTTCCCATATGTCTGGTACAGACTGGCACTTACCACAGCTAATAAACATTAAAAAGATCCACAGTTACTTTAAATATGCTTACATAAGGCTTAACACAAACAGTTATGTGCCTTGACCTAAATGATTGTCCCAAATGAAGAGAGGAATGCCAAGGCTTACCGTAGGGTATACTTTCCACTGTCATTTTTTGTCAGAAGTAACTGTCCATATATCCATCTGCATGAAAACCAACTTCTTCCCCTCCCCCTTCCACCCACTCTTCTCCCTGCTCATCCCACAAGTAGTGCTGAAAAAGGCTTCTCCATACACAGAACTGAGTTTCCACCTCAAGCCTGAAGGTGCCAACTAGCAGGCCTGCCCCTGGTGGCCAGACCCATGCTGCTACATCTCACCTGCTACTTCAGCATACATTCAGTTTCTACTTGGTCATAAAGCCCTGAACCCTCTGCTGCCTCTAGATGTCACCTCCCTTGCCAGAGCATGAAGCTTTTTGGAAGATCTGTCTCGGCTGCAATCTCATGCTAGTTATCCTACCTACTTAGCTTGGTTAAAAAAGATAAACAAAAAGGCAAACAGGCAGCATGTCCTTTGCAACATTTATTATCTTTATATTGATGAGTTAGTTTTGAGATATGAAGTAGCTGTTTTTAAACAAGGGCTTCAGAATTAAACAGAAAAACTATTTGTAACTACAACATGCATCAGGTTCTACCAGCTCAAATTTATGAAGACTAAAGCACAGAACAGCACTGTTTTTTTGTTAAAACAGTATGAATTAAGTGCAAAGACCAAGAAACAAACAAACAAATTAATAAAGAAAATGTAGGCATGGACTTAAAAAAAAAACCAAAACCAAGTAGTCCAAAATAACTCTACCTCCTTCTTCAAACTGCAGCCCCTTAGGCTTGAAAAAAACCCATCAAAATAAAGTTGTGAACTATATAGAATAAAGGAACTCAGAAAACACTTTAGCAATATCCACCACAGCTGAATGATTTCCCCCACCTAAATATCAAAGGAAAATAGCTGTCAAAAGTGTAAATTAAATCACTTTTAAATTGAACAGGAATTATTTCCTATTTTCCACAGATTATGATTTGGAGTGATCTTAAACCTCTGGAAAAGAAATTCCCAATTTTCAAGAATTCTGAAGCCAAATTACAAGTAATTATAGCTTTTCATTTTCAACATGATGAAATAATTTGATTCTTTTTACAAGGGGTCTGGTTTAGCTCAAAATAGACAAGTGTTTCTGCAATGAGTTAGTACACAAAGACAATAAAGATCATTCTCAGAAGAAAATCAGGGATACATGTTGGCTATAAATCATAAATGGAGCATTCAGGCAAAAATAGTTTGTGTGTTCTACAAATGCCACTTATTTCCATTGCACATGAGTGAGATAAAGTAAACAGACCACTGACAGTTTGGGCTTTCAAATACAAAATGGGTAAGATTTGAAAGCAGAAAAAGAAAACGTATGGCATAATCACTACTGTTAGATCTAGTTTTAAAGTATAATTTGGAGAAATAGAGTGCATGAATACAAGCTTTTCTGTATTCTTCTTACTGAGAAAAAGCAAACTAGGACCATATAGCATTAAATCAAAACTAAATATTATTACAAGTATCTTGTTCCCAGGTCCACTTGCTTCCTTTCCCCTCTGGGAAAAGAAACTATATTTACTAAATTTGGGATTCCCTTTCCATAAAACTCCTAAAACCTTTCACAGCAAATCTAAAGCTCAACCAGCTCCAAGTCAGTGCAGCATAGTTCATTACCATAAGGCTTCACATGCATTGAAAAAAGGCCAGTTGTAAGTGAAAAAAATCCTAAAATGACCAATACATTTAAATAGAATTATTAATGTGCATTTAAAGTTACAATATAAATAAATACACAATAAATAAATAAACAAAATACAAACAAGACTATCTGGTAAATAATTACGTGCTGTAGTACACCTCTACACCTTTAGTTTCTGAGGGCAGAGGTGTGCACGACACCTCCAGGTTATACTCAAACAGTACAACACACATTGCCAGCAGCAAGAGGAAAAGTTTAAATGCACTGCAGCCAGTATCATTTAAATGCTTTAGCAAAGAGAAGCAAACCTTAAGCTCTCTGAGCAGAACAGCAGAGTCTAATCTGGAGGCAGAAAAATATTAACACAACGATTCTTAAACCTCAGCCCAAGATCAGGGAGGAAAGACTGCCAGCTGGAATCTGATTTACAGGGTTCCTACCTTCCCCTAGTTACTTATTTACAGTGTTACCCTTCAAAAACATGTATACTTTACATGTGTGCAAGATACAGAGTACATTATTGTCACAATATATGCAGAAGCTAATATAAAACTTTTTTCTTTTCTTTTTTAATAAAAGCCCTGTGGTAGTTTTCTAACATTAGAGGTGTCAATAGCACTATTTGGTTTAATTCTTTTCCATAATAATTTTTTTTTTTTAATGCTACAAATGGGTTAGCAGTGTTTACTGCAACTAACATATGGCTAATACAAAATTTAAAATATATATATATCTATCTACAGTGTATCAAAGCACCTGGTTACTATTATGCTTTCACTGAGAAAATTAGCAGCACTGAGCACTGAACTGCTCAACAAACACAGGTTCCTCTTGTGGTCAGTCTTCTGCAAGTGAAAGAAATCTTCAAACACTATTACAAAAAGTGTCAGCAAATGGAAAAAAAAATAAAGAAATTGAAAACCCAAACAAATAACTGCCTAAGCTCCGACAGCAAGGAGAATAAAATAACATTTTTTTTGTTGATAGACAACAATAAAATTAGAAAATTTGTATTTCCAGACATTTGTTACAGGGTTTTAATGCTATGCCGGCCTTTGGGGGTGGTGTGGGAACACAGGAAGTTGACCAACAGCAGACAGAAAGAGGGATAAAGTTACATAATCCAACAAAGGGCCAGGCACACTTGAATTAGAAGCTTTACAGCTACAGCCCTCCTACTCCCTCAGGTAAGGAACTCAGTCATAGTACATAATATTCTGTAGCTCCATCATGTGTTTTATTACCAGTAACATCTTTTAATGTCTTTCCCCAAAACCAGCATACAACACAGGACACTTCATTATTTGTGCAAGCCAGGTATAGAGGTTTTTTCCCCGCATCTCACCTGTCTAAGCAGACTAGATAGGGCATTACATTACATGAGTTACATATCCTTGTCTGTTTTGGAAGGTTAAAGCTGCAGGACAATGTTTGGCTGAATGCTGAAGTAGTTCTGAGACTGTACTAGCAAATATTGCCTGCAGCCTGTGTTGGGGCTTTTTATTTCTGTAGTAACAACATGGAAAAACAATCTAAGCAAAAGGGATTTTACTGTTTTTACTTCCTTATTTCCACTACCAGGCAGTATTTATTTTTATTAACATTTGCTTCTTGCCAGGTAGCTGATGCAATTAAAACCTGAAGTACATTTTGAAATGTGTACTATTTTGTCCAGTGTCTAAAAGCCCAGAGTATGTTCAAACACCCTTGGGTTACCACATCTAGCAAGAAGCAGTCAACGTGAACTGAAAGTCCAAGTAACAAAACAGGAGGCTTTTGGCCTCCACACAAAACTAAAATTATGGTTAATTAATTATAAGCAAATAAAGATAAATTATTAATATTAGAAGATAAATATAGGGTGTTTTCAAATATGCTCTTAGCCCACAGGCATGGCCCTTCATCCACCACATGACCCTAAGGACAGGCAGAATCAGAGGACAGCTGAAGGATTTGCAAAGACGAGGGTAAGAGGAGTAGGTTGTGAGCCACAGCAAGTCACACAAGTTACATTTAGTCTGCAGGCTGTGAAATGCCCCAAAGACCCCCTGTTACACCTTCCCACAACTAAACCTAAACATTACAAACCTTCAGTTCATGTAAGTTCAGATCACATACTAAAACCCACAACCAGGCTGCTGGAGACCATACAGCCATCAAAATTCATCTTGACAATTGCATTATTTTATCTGCATTAAGGAATATTTAGAATACAAACAAATAAAGGGTAATTATAGTCTGTTACTTAGTCTGAAGAACTATCAAGATACCTTTTTCACAGGAAAGAATATTACTGCCTCCAGTCTGATTTAGTACACCACACAGGAGCACTATTAGCTCAGAAGTTTATAAAACTTGCTATCTTTCTCTAGCAACGTTTTGGACACAACAACCCAGCAAACATGAAATCCAACCTTGCAACAGAGCAGGTAAAGACATATAAGGTACTATAAGCAGTGTCCTGCTGGGGCCTGTGTCTCCAGAGAGGATGAAAGCAAGAAATACAGACATTCATTAAAGGAATTTATTTTAGCAACTACAACCACCTATGCACTGGGCAGGGACGTGAGTGATGGAGAAACTTTAAATGTGCTTTGATTTTACAATGATCTGTGCCTTCTACTGACCTAGTTTAAGCAGTGGGTTTACATAGTTTTATCTTCACTGAGAGGCAGACATAAATAAATTATCCATCTCAATTTTGTTGGCATTTTGTTGACTTAGATGAGGAGATCTGTGGTGATGTACTCACCATACTCCATCATCTTGGGATCAGTATTCTTCCGACTGTCTGAATGTCACAGGAAGCACACAGAAGGACCTACTCTGTAGAAACATATATGTGTACCTTCTAGGGAGACAGTGGTATGTCCTGAGTTGTCAGTATATAAATAGTACTCTAACCTACATGTTCTTTGTTCAAAGCAGAATCTCTTTAAGTAACCTATGACTAGCAGAAGGCAGTAGAAAACTCAACAGGCATAAAATATCCTGAAATAAACTCTGATGAGTAGAAATGCATCGTAATACAAACAACCACAAAATATTCTGTAATATTCTTTACAATCAAATTAGATCTGTCTAAACTGGGGTCGTGTTTGAGTAAAATTTGGGGGGGGGGAGGTGGGGAAAAAAGAGAGGAGGAAAAAAAAAGTAAGGATTTGAGACAAATTAATTAGCATTTCTGTGACCATGCTGTCAGTGAGACTCACACACACTTCACTGGCTTAGGCTGTGACACTGCATATTCACTGCACTTGAGCAACCTCTGAAATCCATGTACAGAAGCAGCCTTCCATTGATTTGTCACTTTTTTTTCCACAAGGTGCAGCACTCCACCTGAGTGTTATTTTGGAAATAAAATTTAATCTGCTGTTAACCAAAACCTTAGAACCAAATTCCCTCAAATGTAAAAGATCAATGACATTGGAGTCTCAAAGCTCATTACAAAGGCTTTGTAATTAGCCTGCAAAAACCTCTCAGAAACTCTAACTTGAATATTGTGAGGTTGGGTTTCTCTTCTATAGGGCAAATCCCTGAAACGAACAGATTAGTCACAAGGCCCTTAAGGCAGAAAAGTAAGGAAAGCTTCTGTTCTTTCCAACTCTTAACACAAGAGACTTCCAGAGAAATTTAAACATTATAAATAGGCAATGCTCTATCATACAATTCATAATGAGACAGTGGAACTAACTGCTACAAAATGTCATTAAGGCTGAGGACTTAGCAAGGCTGAAAAAAAGGATGAGACATTTTTATGGGGTAACAAAAATATCCAGATTCAATATCCAATAATTTTCCAAGATCTATTAAATACCACATTACAGATTTTAACCCAAACAGTAATTGGCCAAAGAAGAGGTGGCTTCCTGCATCTTCCTCTGAGCCTCCACTGGTGATCGTTGAATACTGAAATAGCATGGGTTAACAAGACCAGTCTCTCATGTCAAATCATTTGCACTTCAGTAAAAAACACAATCAAGTTGATCCACAGGCTTCAGCTCAAAGTGGTCAACGGCCACGGTGTATGTTCTCATATGAATATGGGAATCAAGGCAAATGGGAAGCAACTTTTCATGGCAGGCAAAGATATAGAAAGCAGACTACAATGACAATGTTAGATGTCCACAATACACTGAGAACCAAATCACAGAGATACTTTGGTCAATACAAAGAGAAAAGGAGGAAAAGAATGAAGAGTTTCTGTGGCTATTTTGTTATGCAAGGGTAAAATACAATTGACTTCAGAAGACTGTGTAAGTTTAAAAGTGTTTCTGCCACTGCAGAAGTCCTGTCATATCTGTTTCTCTTTCCACACAATGTAACTTGTCCTTGTTTCTCCAGGATACTCTAACTCTCTGCATCCTGTGGCCTTCTTTGCGTTTCTCACCTCCTTTACCAGCTTCTCAAAGAGACAGGCTGCAAGGGTCTGACACCTCACAGAAGAGCCAGGTACCCACTAGCTGCAGAAGGCAAAGCTCAATAGTGGAAGTGAGGTGGGGGAAAAAAAAAAAAGTTCCATCTAGCCATAGCCCAGATAACATAAAGCATCAGTCCACTCTTAAAAACACAAGGTTGAAAGGTCTTAAGATACGCAATTAAAACCATTTCATTCCAAATCCATACATTAACTAATCTCCCAGTGTTAGTAAGTCTATCTGTAAAACATGGGATAAGGTTCTACCAAATGAAAAAAACACCACATGGATAGTTCAAAAAGTCAAAAGATTGACTTCCTGTGTAAATATTTGAACTACATCCTGTAAGTAACATTTCAGCCTCCACACGCAATTACTAAATATTAAGTAAATAATTATGGATCATACATACAAAGGTGAATACAAAATGTAGTGATATTTAAATTAAGACCAGAAGAAGAAACAGCCCTCTGGTGTTTTGGTTTTGTTTAGAGTGTGGCTGATAATAAATATCCAAGAGCTTTCCAAGGCCTCAGAACAGATTGGATCCGCTTCTTTATGTTTTCTTTTGTAATCCTGTCACAGAAGCAAGGTATCAAAAGATACAAACTGCAATTTGGTGGCAAAGAAAAACACTGCACCTCCCTCCAGTCCTTGAAGACTTGTATTTTCTTTTTTTTTTCCCTTTCAAAAAGCAGGAAGGCAAATCCAACCACTTGCACTGACCTGTTCAAATTAAGAACTTTATCACTCAACTCACTCTCCTCTACAATGAAAGCTCAAACTAATCCCGCAGGTCAGATACAGTAAGTCACCAGCTGTGGCTCTTCATAAATTTACAGGAGGCCTGAAACCATCATAGGTAGCTGCTTCTCTGAACCTACACACACAATATGCTCCTGAGGTTTGAGGGAGGTGGCAATCTTTAGCACCAGTGTGGAAAAGGACCACCTTATCCACAACAATATACAGCTGTTCTGATGAGAATTCCCAACTCACAGTGACTGCCCTCTGCAAGTCCTTGTCTGTGTGCAGCATCCCATCCTTTACCTGAGCCCTACAGAGACTGGGAATTGTAGGTACACAACCATTACAGAACTGAAGTCTGCAGATACAGAAGAAATGTTGCACTCTGATTCTGGATTACAACTGGAATTTGGAGCATGGGCTGGTTTTTCCCAATCTATGTCCTCGATCAACAAAAGCCAATTTTCTAATCACTGTGTATGGAATTAAGAAATCTCCTTCACAATCACAAAGGTAAATAGAACTCATCTGAAACTGACTTTTTTTTTTTAAGTTTGGGGGGGAGGAAAGTGTTTAATATACTTAACCATAGCTATGAAAATACTTTATCTGAGAGAACAAAAAAGAGACTAAAACACAGACAAATCAGTGACTTATTATTTTTCAAGCAGCCGAAGGTACTTGATTTGGGTTTTCTTGAGCTATTGGCAGATAAACCAGAAAGTTGAAAGTCCTTAAATGAACTGCTACAGTGTAAGTAACAGTTAGAACCTTCTTTCTTGCCCTTTTTTTTTCCTCTACAAGTGATTAATTTCATGAAATAATGCCAACAATTTTTCATAAACTATAATGCAGTCTAAGAATAGGCCCCTGTATAAATTGAACACAGTAGTCACATATTTTGTGGGTAGATTAAGGATAAAACTGCTAGCGCCATGCTGTGCCAGATGAAAAGGAACTGTTTGAGTACTTTCAAGCATGCATATTTAGTAGGCTATCCAAATTATTTATAAAACTTTGGGGAAAAAATTACTATTTAAGGGAAATAATATCATTCAGTGAATAAGGGAGAAGAAGAATAAGGAATTCAGGTTCCATTCTCAGCTTCTGATAGCCTAGGCAAATCACTTCTTCCTGTACAGTTTCCAGACCTACACAATAAAGACAGAATTTAGTAACTTGGTGAAATGCTTCAGAACCTCTACATGAAACACCCTGACATAGAATTGAGTATTTAAGTAGAAGTAAGACCTCCCCACTATGTAGATCTGCTGAACTGATGCAAGAATTCCAAACTTCACCAGCACATTGAGCAGCATGGTATAGTTACCACATTCTGTACGTGAGCCACACACATATATCTGGCTCCAGTTTATCACATTTAGGAAAACCCCAAGAGAACAAGAAGGTGAACTGACCAAGTATGTAGAGCCACAGAAGATTCCCCTGCAGTCAGATAGCTGCTGTTAACACAAAGCCAAGACTTTACTACCTTCAGCCAACCTTTAGATATTCAGAGATACACCAGTCATTGGAGAATGAAACAGTATGATATGGAAGAGCTAAGTACCAAAGAAAAAGCCTGTAAAATCTACAAAACAAAATGGGCATTTACTTTAGCATCAGAACATAAATAAGTAGTAATGTTTTAATAAATGATGTAGGTGCCAGGAGCCTGAGCAAGCAGCACAGCAGCTCCATGTAACACCAGTATTGAGGTCTTCAGAGAGACTTGTCTACATGTTCTTATAGCACTGTGAAATGCAATTCACAATCCCTTTTGACAGCCTCAATTTAGACACATCCACCTTTACAGCAGGGACTATACGCTACAAATAACTGTCACAACTTATTGAGGAGCTTAGTTATTTCTAGATAACTAAGTCTCTTCATCTTGAGTGTGTACAAAGAGACCTCCTAAGAGAAAGGATATACAAAAGAAATTAAGAACAAAGGTTTCCCTAAAAATGAAGCTCATTACTAACTTTGCTGAAAGTGAGACTCTGCCTTTCAATGGACTTCAACAGAAAGCCTCATGAACTTACCAGTCAGTATTATTTGTATTGCTACTAATAATGATGACATTTGTTTTCAAAAATACACTGTGCAGCCACAGTCCTGTAGCAATCCTGTAAGCCACTACTGAACATGATTAAAACCAGAACAGATATTTAATGAAGATGAACTGATCTGTAGTACCAGATTTTACAATAAAAGAATTAATACTGCTCTGAGAGTGATCTTCAATGTAAGAATAAAGTTTTTATCCAACACCAAAAAACAAACAAAACAAACAATCACAGAAGAAAAGAAATCATCAAATCCACAAGCTACAAATCCAGAAGTTATTTCCATGAGAGTAGAAACAGGAAACAGGAATGGGCTTGTCCTCCCATCTTCTAGGTGATCCTGCTCTGGCAGGGGAGTTGGACTAGATGATCTTTCGAGGTCCCTTCCGGCTCCTAACATTCTGTGATTCTAGTGGATAGATGATAAATGCAATGTCAGCCTTACCACTCCCAGTACTAGCAGCCATGGCTAGGATGTGGAAAAGTGGATAGGTAAGTTACTAGAACATCTCTGTAGTCTCCACATTAAATAAGTGCACCTGCAGCCCTGTTTATCAGGTCTCATCTGTGCATCTCCAAGACTTCACCTCTGTCTTCTCTATGCCCATTTGGTGGTTGCAGGCAGCCCTTTCTCAAGGCTGAAGAAGTTCAGCTCCCTCAACTCTACTTGCACATCACTCAAGAAGTCAGAGGCCAACTTTGTGTCCCTTTGGTAAACTCACTGTTGGCTTATTGAAGTCTTCCTTGTACTGTGGTGTACTATGTGGGCATTTGACTCTGTCCCACATGACATCCTGGTCACCAAACTGGAAAAACATGGACTTGATGGATGGACCACTCGCTGGATAAGGAATTGGCTGGATGGTCGAACCCAGAGAGTGGTGATCAACGGCACAATGTCCACCTGGAGACCAGTGACAAGTGGTGTCCCTCAGGGGTCAGTGCTGGGACCAGTGCTGTTTAACATCTTTGTCAGTGACATGGACAGAGGAATGGAGTGCACCCTCAGCAAGTTTGCAGATGACACCAAGCTGTGTGGCACAGTCGACTTGCTAGAGGGCAGGGATGCCATCCAGAGGGACCTGGACAGGCTGGAGAGTTGGGCCCAGGCCAACCTGATGAAATTCAATAAGGCCAAGTGTAAGGTCCTGCACCTGGGTAGGCACAATCCCAAGCACAAA
>VWZE01011490.1:92260-109760 GCA_013396675.1 Eubucco bourcierii
AGGGGGTTGGAACTAGATGATCCTTGAGGTCCCTTCCAACCTTACTATTCTATGATTCTATGATTCTATATACTCTCAAATGCAAGCTAGAATGGAAGAATCACTCCCCACAACATGCTGGCTACTCTTTTGCCAATACAGCAAAGGATTTAAGTAGCCTTTATTGCAAGGCTGCACTGCTGATTCATGTTCCACCTGTCCTCAACCAGGATCACAGGGATATTTTCTACAAAGCTGCTTGACATCAAGTCAGCATGTAAATGGTCCTGCTGCATGGGTTTATTCCATTCTAAACAGATTTTGTATTTGCTTTTTCTTGCAGTGCATGAGGTTTCTATCAGCTCACTTGCCCATCTTGAGTAGGTCCCGCTCAATAGCATCCCTGATGTGCAGCACACTGGCCACATGCCCCAAGTCACTATCATCCACAGGATTGCTAAGTAAATTAAGAGTGCAACAGAGAAATCTAATAAGCACCATAATCCAGACTGGCCATCTCCACCTTAGGAGGAAGTTCTTTACAGTAAGGGTGGTGAGACACTGGAACAGGTTGCCCAGGGAGGTCGTGGATGCTCCCTCCCTGGAGGTGTTCAAGGCCAGACTGGATGAGGCCTTGAGTAACCTGTACTAGTGAGAGGTATCCCTGCCTATGGTAGGGGGTTGGAACTAGATGATCCTTGAGGTCCCTTCCAACCTTACCATTCTATGATTCTATAAGTGAGCATCTGTTTGGCAGAATGCATGGCAGTTAAAGTTCAACAGATTTTGTAGTAGTTTCTTGAAGATTTCAACAACCTTTGACTGTATTTAACTTTTAATTTACCTCAATAAGAGAATAAAAAGCCTTTTTTGCTCTTAACTGGAATGGAACTGAATCTGAATCCTGAATTTCTCTTTTAGAGCATGATACGGCCTTAAAAGCAAGTGGAAACATTTAAAGATGTTACGCCTCCAAGAACTCCATGTTCATACTAGACAAGAAACATCAGTGTGCTACACAAAATAGATTTTAATGCCAAATCAATCGCACCAAGAGCAATGCAAAGAGACTTGCATGACCAATGCATTTTCTTTGGAATTATTCCAACACAGGAAACAAGAAGAATGTGAAAAAGCCAATTTCTATCCACAGGATTTTTATAGTCTCTCCTATAAAACATTTAACTTTCTCTACACAGAAACAAACCCAGCCTATGGCACTACGACAGGTGACAGTCAACTGGAATAGCAGAGAGGGGTCTCCTTTAACAGGCCCAAGATGAGCTATCAAGCTTAGTAGCTAGAGATTCACTCAAGAGAAATCTTCAAGCCTCCGATCAATACTGCTTGCAAATTCTCTGTTTGATTGACAAGGAGAGAGAGAAGGCAAAGAAGGACAGCCCACGGCTCCAGGGCCCCCAGGGAAGGGAACAGCAACGTAGTTACACATCTGCAATCAGTCACTGCGGGAAGAGAGGAAGGGTGAAGGCCACGGTATCCTGCTTGCCTGCCTTTCAGCACACAATAGCTGTCTCCCAGTTTGAAGGCAGATTTGTTTGAGATCCCCACAGTCAATGGCAAGAACTAGCTTCTCCAACCCACACCTAAGGCTAGCTCTTGCTCTACTCTATCTTTGGGAGGGATCCACATCTATTCATTGACTTCATATTATACCTTCAGTGCCTAACTGAAATACTTGGGTTGGGAGCCTAAAGATAACAGCCGTGAATACTTTTCTCTTTGCTGTTAGTGCAGGCAACTATATATTGGGCACCTGGGAGATGACAGAAAGCCAATAGGACACAGATATGCAGCAGATCTTCCTAGCAAATGACAAATGAAAGGATTACCAAATGAAAGACACATCATTAAAAAAAACAAAACCCTGAACAGACCCAGCATCGAGCCAGCAGGCCTTTCAAGCCAGAGTGGTGGTGAGTCACTAAAAGGCTTATATTCCTTTATATTCCTTCTGCCCACATTCTACATGCACCTCCCTTTCTTAATTTCTGGCTAAACATCTTCTGCTGCCTGCAATGAATACATTTTCTGTTCCTATAAAGAACAAACACCTCTCAGAGTAGGCTATCAGCAACCCATAACAGGCAGATATCTCAGCATCTGGAAGACTGTAGTTTTAAAGATCTGACAAGGAATAATATCTGAACTTAGGTGGTAATTAAACTGTCTGAGCAACGCTAAGAACAGATACATTATCTTTTAATATCAGAAATGAAGTACTATTAGAGAACACAAAGCACCTCTCTACACAGGAAACATACAAAATGGATCCTTCTCTTGCTGCTGAGAACTCAACAGATACTCCTATGTTTTATCACGTATTTGACATCACACTATTGCTCCTACTGACTACTGCCAGCTTTTCTGTGCAATCATGCTTGTATAAACTCACAGATCTCATACAACTTTAAATGACTTTCAGAAAGGAATTTTCCTATTAGCTATTTATTATATAATGATTCATGGTAAAATTTCTTGAATGCTACACTGAGCTTCCAGTCTGCGGAGGCGGCGGGTAAGAAAAACCAAGACACGTAAAACTGAACTAACTAGACTACTGTGCTAATACAGGGAGGGGAAAACAGGGGGAAGAGACATTCCAAAAAACTCCCAAATTAAAAAGTTACATTTTATGTTTTGACACTTTAGAGGTTACAGGGGGGAGGCAGTAACAAAAATCAAAATTACCAAAGCAAATCAAAATTACCAAAGCATTTAAGACAGAAATTTGGAAAGCCACACAAAGAAATACAAGTGTGTTTGGGAGGAAAAGAGACCAAAGTATTTCATTCTTTGATATATACCCAGTGCTGTAATACAAGACTGAAACCGTAAATGCTGGCTCTGCAACTGATGCTCAGACAAATAGCCTCGGTATCTGATATCATACTAGATGTGTGTTTTCTACCTCCTTACTTAACTCTCAATTGTATCTAAATCAGAGATCACATTTTCATCTCTGCTAAGGCTTTGGAGTTCCCTTGTGGTACCCTTCCAGATCTTTAATAAATCCTTTTAAATCATGGAATCATAGAAGGGTAATTGGAAGGGACCTCAAGGATCATCCAGTTCCAACCCCCTACTATGGGCAGGGACACCTCCCACTAGTACAGGTCACTTGAGGCCTCATCCAACCTGGCCTTGAACACCTCCAGGGAGGGAGCAGTCACAACCTCCCTAGGCAACCTGTGCCAGTGTCTCACCAATCAACTTAAGGTTTTTTTAAATCAACTTAAGGTTTTCTAAAACCCACCATTTTCTGTACTTTTTCCTGACTTCATTGTACAGCATGAAAAGCACACCTTCATGGGAAATAGACAGAATGTATCCTCTTTTTCCTCTTGCTAGGAGCCTAGGATACGGGAACAGTTTTTGTTGTACATTTATCATCTCACAGCCGCTTTGCTAACTCAATGATTCTTTACACTCACTCGCTATAATTTTTTTTCATTAGATCAATTACCATCAAATTAATTGTGTGAATTGGAAGCATCCTCAGTTCAAAAAAGAAATTCTTACCCACCTAACAATACATCTGCCAACCTAAGTATTCTGATACACTAACTACAGCCAGAATAAAACACTTTTGTCCAGAGAATTGTCCACGGATCACCTCCTCCTGCTGCAAACTCTCCTAATGGAATCCTTAGCACGAAAGGGATAGACAGTCATGGTACGGTTCAAATCTTAATGATGATGGGTGCTTTATACACTGCAGCAACTTCTGTTTCCTCTGTAAAACAGCCAGTCCCACAACCTCTGCAAGAATTAGCATAAACCAGGTAGCAAAGTATCTAGATTAGAAAATGCCCAAAACAATACACTTTGGGTGAACTTACACCACCAGTTCTATGACGGGTAGCAGGGTTAGAAGATGATAGCATTTCCCTCAGCCTTAAGTCTATGAACTTGTGCCTAATTCTGTCTATTTCCACAAACATACTGCAATCTTCAGTTACAGGTATCATACCTTATTTTTCCACATCACCTCTAAGCAGGAGATACTGGGAACAAACAAGACTACCACCAGAGGAATTCCTGCATCATTTACTGATAAAAATAGGAATATTTATTCAGGTTTTTAAAAACTAAACAAAATACAGCCATTGCTGACAATTCACAGCCCTGCCTCTACCTCTCAGGAGCCACCTTCTACCCAACAATATTTTATCATTAAATTATCATAACCAAAACGAAAATCTTGACCTTTCTTCTGAAGTTCTACCTTCTGTTTTATCACCAGCCTCTGCTACTTATGGTCTTCATGACTCACAGTTGAGTTCCTTAGTTGGGACTTAGCTCTTCCTTCTTTTTCTTTTTCCCCTACAGTACCAGCTAAGAGCTACATATTGTAATTATCAAAAATAGAACACATACACAAATACCACAAAAGGAAATAGTGACTATAACAGAATTTTTCAGAAGATGAAATCTCTCGTTTCAGCCTGCTGCCCAAGGTGGGGCTATGAATCATGTCTTTTATACTTGATTCTGTATCAGTTAACATGAAAACAACTTTGAATAGGATCCTTGACTACTGTCATGATGCACCTATTTTATGTACAATTAATCCTGTAACTAGTGGAACATGTAAGAATCAGTACTATCATTCTGAGATGCCACTTCACTACCAAAGCCTGTTCAGTGGAACATTGTATTCTGTCTTCCTGAGCAGGAACTGAGGTTGCAGACTGACATCTGTTTCATCAACGGTCTTGAATACCTGTAGTTGCATGCCTCCTATTATTCAAGAAACCACTGCTTTTTTTTTTTTTTTTTTTTTTGCTACAGNAACACACACTAATAAATGCAGTTAACCTAACAGCCAAAGCTCAAGCAGGAAACATAGTCGGCTCGATATAATTCATCATTGACAAGCAGAAAACATGCAGAAACCCAGGTTTAAAAGAAAACAGCTTTAGAGCTCTGAATCCCATAGAATAACAACCTACATCTTTTCCTGCTATGTTGAATCTTGTTTCTTGAGTATTGATCCTGGATATGATCAAGCAAAAGGAAAAAAATACCCCAAAACCCCCAAAGCACTGATACAAGTGGAAATAGATCAAACTATTTATAAAATGTTCAAAAATAAACCTTGGTGTGTGACCACACAGAGCCTGTTAGCTGTAAATAGAGAGAGCATCTGTCTGTCTTCCACAAACAATACAAGGATGTCGAAATACAGTTGCATTTCACCTGGCAGTTTGATGCAGCGTACTTGCACATGACAACACATTGATTTTACTTCTACCTCCATGCAGACATCTACGTAAAGAAATCCATTAGGCAGACAGTTCTCATCTCTATTGACTGACAGAGTGACAATCGAATACTTTTCACCTTCCAAACTGACTGACAGCTAGACACTTAAACAAGCCTTCAAGTTGCAATAATAGTATGAAACACTTTCAATTACCTGAATCAAACAAATCCATGATCCCACTAGTTGAATGTATTTTTTCTGTCTGCTGCTATGCCTGGCTTGGTTTACATTGTTGTTTGGGCAATTCAGACCCCTAACAAGAATGCTGCAAACAAACAGCAGCTCAGGGTTTCTAAACAATAAGTTACATCTAAAGTAGTCCTACTGTACACATTTTTGCAACCGGGAAAAATAAACGCAGCCTGCTTTTTAAATTGCTTCCCCTCCAGCCTAGCAAGAAAGCAAATCTTTTAAACTTAACAAAAAATGCATGGGAAATAGCTGCATCATTAGGTAAACCTCTTTCTAATGCTAGTAAATGTTAAATGCCAGCCTGCCTTTAAAAGGTGAACATTTTCCTCAGTAAAATGAAATTGTAACAAACAATAGTTTCACTTTGGGTCTAAATATATGAACAGTTTGGCCACTTTTCCAACTCAAATTTCAGGTATTTTCTAAGTAAATCAAATTCTAATGAATTACATTCTCTCCAATTAAAATTTGAATTTATTTAGGACGCGATAGGGAACAACTGAATATGACAGAGAAACAACAAATTGGGAGATTAGATTTTTCAGCTGTGACAGCTCATAAGGAATCAAACCTATATATATTTGCATTTTACAATTTCCAGAATGAATAACTAAGGTTGGAAGTATCTAATGTTCTGTAGACATCAATATGTGTTGCTGCAAGACATTCAGCATGATCAGGCTGAAATATCTAAATGAACATGCTTATGAGTTAAACATATACACTGCATAACAGGCAAACAAGTAGGATCAGGGTGCGCTCTAATGTACTGTAATTGGGTTGACAGAAATAAAAGGAAAAGTCAGAGTCCATCAAGAACTGTTCAGTAAAAAACACACAAAAAGCAAAAGATTGTCTTTACAATTGAACAGTTGCATCAAAAATGGTCAAAGCATTTTAAAAGACATAATTTTATGTTCTGAGAAAACAAGAACTGAAAATAAACCACGTTTCCATACATTTCCCTTATAAAAACTGGCTTTTAAGCCATGTTATGTCTAAGGAGGTTGAGTACAGTTACTAACTTTTCCCCTCCTTCTCTATGCACTGCTTGTTTTGTTTGGAATCCAGGCAGGTAACAGATAACCTTTAAAACAAACCCAGTGCTGCTTTGCAAGCTCAAACACAGTTTAAATGTACAAAACCAAAACAACTGAAAATACTTATTTCCATCCCNAAAAATGTAAAAGCCCAACCAAACAAACCAACCAAAACAAAACCAAACAACCAACCCCCCCAACCTACTCTCTGAATTCCATAAATAAGTCTGTATCTGAAATCACGCAGGGTATTTTGTTGCTGTTATGAATATTTTTTTTAAATATTTTGAAAAATAACATCACTGAATCAGTTATAAAGTATTAAAAATTTAAAGGATATATAGGAAGGTGCTTTATCAGTTTGTCTCTTAGGAAGAAATTAAGTAATTAGCAAGAAAGCAATTACTTGGAAATGATAATACTGTTCTAAGGTTACTGTGCTTAGCATTTCTGCTTTTTTTTAACGAGTCAATACAATTTGAAGGCGTCAATATAGAATTTACTGTGTGCACAACATAAAATGACTCTTTCAGAAGAGACTTGCTGTTGCACACTATACAGCAAATTGATTTTCTGAAAAGGAATGCAGCCTGTACTTAACCTAACAGTGTAACCTTGTTGTACTACATGAAAAGGGATCATGCATATTGATTTCTTTATTACAATTCCTCTTGTGATCAGTAAACATTTGCAAACCCTTCTTGTTGGAAAAAACAGAAATTTTCTTCTTTGAAATTAGCAAATACAAAGCAGGCTTCAGTTTTGAACTCTGAAACTGCCCTTTTCACAAGCAGACAGATGCCAGCATTTTCTGGTTTTCTTTGCCCATAGTTTAGGGGTAGTTTTTGTCGGTTTGGGTTTTTTTTTTTAAAGTAGCAAAAAGCAAGCAAACCGGATTGATGCCACTCATAAATTACTGGTTTTCAGAAGTTTGAAAGTTTTTCCTTAAAAAACCACAAAGTTATATTCTTGATACACATTTTCATTCTCCTTTGAACATAACGGCTTGCACATAAAAAGAGCAAAACAACGGGAAAAGGGAGAAGGACTAGCACAGGGAGAAAAAGTAAAAGACCTTGTACAGTATCTACCCAGAGAAAACTGAACTAGAGTAGCAACGGAACACAGATTTTATATTGCTTTCTTTTGAACACAATTAAACTTCAGAGTCTGTTAACATGTAGTTTCTGGAATTGATGCAAGCAATTAAAAAATTTCAACAAAAATGTTTTGTGAGGCGTAATTACTATAAGGTCACTAGATATTATTTGGAGTCAGTTTAGTTTATCACATTACGACATGACAGGACGTGAGGCAAAAATTATAAATTCCTTCCCTAAATCTGTCCTTTTCTGATTTAGATGGATGAAGAATAATTAACTCTTAATTATTCAGATGACTTCAAGGCAGTTTCAGGATTCAGTAAAGAATGTAGTCATTTTAACCAAGGAAAGCAGTCTCCTATCATTTATCAAATCTTGCAACTTGACCAATGATGAAGAAAAAAATCTATGTTTACCCATAGCCCTAACTGCTACCTTAGAGGTTGTTAAGCAACAAAATTTCCTTTAAATTCTACCATATGCAAATTATCAGATGTAATTTGCATTTTAAAGTATTTAACTCTACATATTTATTGGATTTTGAGGCCATGCTGATCATTGATTTATGTGCTTCTGGCAATCATATTTCCATATTTGTATGATTTTGATGACAGTAATAATTCAAATATGCAGAAAGTTGTTCTTTGAACAATATCTTTAATTACGTCCTCAAAGCATCATTGTTTTGCCTGGTGTCCTGACAAAAATGGTTTGAAATGAGAAATGGCATTATGATCCAAAATGCACAGAAGTACATTTGTCCTTTGCTGTCTAGTACCGAATGCACAGAAATGACTTTTCATGTTAACCAATCCTCAGCCCTAACCAGTCTGCAAAGCCCAGCAACCTTGCATGTAAATACTTTATTAATTCTGACACACTTTCACGACAAATTCAATCACAGTTCATAAGATTTCTGTTCAAAATGCAAAACCTGCCCCATTTACTTTGCCGCTAACTCAGAAAGTTTTGCTGCCACGTTTTTTTATTAGAGTTGTCACAAATTATGTGCACTCTTATGAAAGCTATCAAGAACTGTAATCATTAAAAGATCCCACAAATATTTTGCCCATTTACTTCTCAAACACGACCATCAACCATGTCTTCTGTCACCACTATCAGAACAGTTTGTTTTAATACAAGTTTGGCCACTGGAACCCATGTATAAACTTTTTAGAATAATTGTTCGTTCATGTACAAACATACAAGAGTAATGCATTAGCCTCCACGATGAACTTGTGTTTTAGTTAAGCATTCCTATTTATACTAATGTTCATTTAAATATTGTGCAAAAGTCAAATATTATCAGAATAATATAACATTTTACTTTAGTGCAGCACAGATTTACTAGTTTGCCGTTTCCATAAGTAGTGTTCTACATAATACTCTTTCTGCCTTGTTCTCAGGGACAATCTAATATTTAAAATAAAATAAACAACAGACCCTTTTTCAAGTTATATATAATTTAAGAAGACTCTGTTTCTTTTAAAAAATGCATAAGTTGTTCCATAAATAGACTTGAAATTAACCTAAATTTATCAACATTTTTCCATCTGTAAAACACACAATATTAAATTCTTATGAAATCATTAGGCATACGGTTTGCTTACTCAGAACCAAAACATACTGCAGCATAAAAGGGTGAGTTTCTCTCATTTTTCTGTGTTTTGGGTTTTTTGTTTTTAATATGCTTTATATAAAAAGAACAATCTTGCCACACAAGTAACAGCAGTAATGAAGGTATGCAGCAACTGTGATGATCATTAAAATATAAAAGCAAGACCAAAGGAGAAACCTTCCACTCTTTGCAATACTGGCACATTTTTTGGCTTGCAAATGTCTCAAAACAATAGTTTCTCTTGAGAAAGACTTGAATATTTTATTTATGGGTGTTGAACACAAATTTAGTGCACACTATAACTGTATAAAGCTCTGCTTTATTTTTTTATGAGAGCACCCCAGGCAAACAAACATAAAATGTAGACCTGATGTCAGCCACCCTAATACATTTGTTACCTTTTTTTTTTTGAGCTCTCAAGGTGGAAGGAGAGAATTCACACGTTTGTTGTACCTGCTACTTGTTTAAATATAAGCTACCTGGATCAGTAAATAAAAGGGAAACAGGTGTAATTTTGTTTGTGTCATCCTTTAAAGACATCTACTGTTTTGTTAAACATTATGGCACGCTACCACACCGAATCTAAACTCACTTAACTATCAAAATGCATTTTAAAGACAATTGCACTTTCACTGTGATTCCTGATTCACTGTAATGTAAATATCTTGTCTTGTTCTGAGCAAGCACACTGTTAGTAAAATACCTGACATTTGCTGAACAACCTTTAAGGAAATAATTAGATAAAGACAAGCTGCTGCTTTTTCAGCCCCTATCAGATTAAAAATGTTTACCTCTTTACCAGACAGGTATGATGCACTTACTATCAAAATTATGCAAATAAGTTTACCATTAACTAGATGTGTTATCAACGTTACAAATAAACACAAAATCTGCACACACCCAAAAAAAAATCTTTTTAATTCATTTTGACTTAGAAAAGGTCCCACGTTTTACCTTTAAATCCTTCTAAAGATCATAAAGATAAATGCCTTTGTAATGTTTGCATCTATTTATAACACTCAAGCGCTGCTGCGGCTGCTGCTGGAGGTGAACTTAGAGCAGCGCTCGCACAGGGGAAGTGGGAATTGCCGCGAGCCTCCCCCTGCTACACTCCCTAGCGGCCGAGCACGGCTGGGCACCGCGGCAGCGGACACTGCCCGGCCTCCGCGGCCGTAGCCCGGCCCGGCCCGGCCCCGTGACCGTTTGGGGCTAGGGCGCGGGCAGCCGCCCGGCCACAGGAGCCAGGGCGCGGGCGGAGGGGCAGGCAGCGGGCTGGCGGCGGCCGTCCGCACCGGGAAGCCGTTTGGGCGAGGCAGAAGCAGAGGCAGCCCTTTACGGGCACCCCGGGCGTGTAACGCCTGGCCGCCGGCCCGCCGAGCCGCAGACCCCACGGCAGGGTGCGGATGTTCCGCGCCGAGGACGGGAGGTGAGGGACGGCAGCTCTGGATGTCACACGGAGCAGGGACACAGAATGACAGCAGGGCCTCCTGGTGCGCTGACAGCCCCGTGCCCCGCACCGAGAGACTTACAGACCGGGTGTTTCAGTTCTCACTGTCTGCTTTCTTCCACTGAAACGAAACTTTTCACATCTATGTGTGTGTGTGATCGAATAGTTTTAAGACTGTGGAAAACACAGAACAATTTGTCTGAGAGTAAATCCCAGAAAGAGACAAAAAAACCCACAACGGATCCAGTTCACTGTGACTAGCAAATCGTTTGTGTCAATGCCTAGTCTAGGAAGCCTACTACACAAAAACGGTAATGAACACTCTTTGGAAATCTCTACATTCTTCCTAAATAATTACATATTTTCTGAAGGTCTTTCTATGGAATTTAAATATGTGATTAGACACAAGTTTACACGACTAGAAATACATACACTGTTCACTACCTCACAGTCCAGTCTTAGAAGCACAGCTGTTACTTTAGTACAAATTTTTCTCTCTTTATGTTTTGCTTTCCTTTCTATAGCCTTGGGGCATTGAAGTGCCCCAAGGACTTACTATTGTGCATCCCCTGTCTGGACCATAGCTGACCTCCAGGTACAATCCTCATGACTGAGATGTCCTAAACACAGCCAGGTGTTCTGCAGGGCAGCTGACATTTCCACAGTGCAAGCATCAAGCACTGAGCATGTCCTGGTTCCAGCAACACCAGAGGGGACAGAACTAATGCTGTTTACCTTACTAAAATCTATGATTCTTGACCAACTTTTTGTGTATCCTCTCACAAAGGGGTCAAATGCATTTTCCTCTCAGAGGATGAACTCCTCTAACGAATCATGTGGCTGTAATAAAAATATAAACACACAAGAAAGCTGAGATTTTACACATAAACCCCAAAATACTCAATTTTAGAACTTAGGAGTAATGCAGCATGCATTTATTTTCTGGAATACTCAACTTAGTATTAAATTGTAAAACTGTTTTGTAACCATTATATTTTGGCCCTTAAGACTATGACATTGTAACTAAATGGGTAAATGAAAAATATTTTAGTTACAGCTAAGCTCTCTCGATAAATTTCGGGGATAATGAATGAATCCTTAAATCGACACCATAAAATATACAGAATTTATAAATAATTAAGACATTTATCTTCATGGTAGAGAATAAAGTTATTGTATGTAGTTTAGATATGAAAATGAAATTCCTGTATAAAACTGGTACCATTTTTATCATTTGTAGAGCTCAGTAGCACTGCTTATTAATAATAGATTAAGCAGTTGTAGCCAGCTATATAAATTGGCAGTTGATTGCAAAGGGACCTAAAATTGCAGTAGCACAGCATAGCAGTTAATGCAAAAAATGGCCCTTTCATTTGTAAAATAACAAAAATCTGCACCTTAAATTGCTGCGCTCAGCTTGTAGCTGTTGTAAGGCAAAAATGAAAGTAATATGATAAAATTAAAGCGAAACGGTAGGAGCATTTACCAGCAAATATGAGTACAAATAAAAGTCAGTTTCAACACTTCCTTCTCATTGAAAATTAAAGCAAAATATTCATTAGTTTACATGATGAATTCAGAATCACTCGATCTGAGAAAGTCAAAAGGCATACCTAATATTTCAGTGTTGTACTGTTGAGCTACTTCATACAGTACAAACGAGTAATGTACCTTTGAAAGAATTCTACTCTGCGAACTGCTAATGAGTGGCTTTTCAGAAGCTAGCTGCTTTTCCAGGGGCTTAAAAGAAATTCCTTTGTATCAACTTAGTTGTATGCAAATTAGGTTTAAAAAAAACAAAGATCTGGATGGGGCTGAGAGTAATGAAACCTTGCAAAGTACAACATAGATGAAATGCAAGGGTAAACATACTTTTGTATGTGTTCAAGTCACTGCTGCATGCTTAACACTGAAAAGGCTTACTAGAAAACATCTGCTTCTATAAAAGCTAAAGTCAACTTGGCAAAAGCAAGTGATAAACGGCCAGTTTCCATTTAAAATACCTAAGCCCAGGAACAAAATAAAATGACTGTTGAGACTCTGGAAGTATCCACTTTTACAGAACTAACACACGGCTTTTCAGTGATTCAGTTCCTACAGAGAGTATGTGCATTCTTCTAATCATCCACAATTAGAAATACTAGAGAACTGCAACAGATATGACAGTCACTTATATTGTAAAACCTCGACAAAGGAAAAACAAAAAAAAAAAAGTATTTTAACATTTTTCTGTAGTTTGAAAAAGGTGTACATAGAAAAATAGTGAATTGTGTATGACTAAGCGCATGAAACAAGAAAAACGTACAGGTCAACTCATTTATAGTAATTCAACCTTCATCTTCTGATTTACTTACTGTAAAAAATGTATTACAGCCACAATTTGGTAGTGAACTGAAGCCATCTACTGGAATGAACCGATAAAGCAAACGTTTAAGACAATGTTCCTCCCCAGGAATTTAGCTTGCTTTGCATGCTCTCCAGTATATGCCAGAAAAATGAACGGTGTTGGATGCTATTAATACTGTAAAAGGAGTATCTCTCCAAGCCAGCACAGGCTAAACAATGTCAAAAATAGACTCATTCATTCAGAAAGCACAGTTTAAAGAAAGTGCAATACTTTTTACCACAGCAGTGCACAGACTGTTTGCTAGAGAGGGTGAAATTTTATCTCATGATCCCTGTATTTACACTTTCAAAAGCATATAATAGCATGTCTTTTAAGGGAAGCAAAATGTTACTTGTTGAATATTTATATTTAAGCAAAGCAAATTAAATCATTTCAACATTTTATTAATTTAGGATAGCGTATTTCATTAATCACCATTGACACACAAGATAGTACTAATAATCTTCATTTTATTTAACCCATGTCAAACTCTGCTGCTGTTGTGGAACATGAGAGCTTCTCCCAATACCTAAGGCAATATTCTGAGCATATCAACTCTGGTGGCATCAACTGTCATGAGGTAAGGAGGGATGTAGTAATATTCCTAAAGGAATTAATTCAACTTAATGTTCAGCTTTTACATACATTGTCTAGAGCATCTCATATTCTACCAGGAAAGGTGTGAATGTTGAAGGGAGAGGAGGGACCTGCAGAAAAATCCAAACCCATTATGGAGGCAATACAATCTGCAGAATGAGATGATACCTTTTATTAAACTAGATGATACTGTTGGAAGCATAAGCAAGCTCTCCCATCAGGCTCAGAGGAAGAGACTGAGTTGGAAAGTATGCTTACTTCTTCCAGAGGTACAGTTTCATGTACAGCATTACTTCCTTCTATCTCCAACACCCACCATCATGGCTGCAATAACATGACTACTTAGTCTCTTATAGAAGACACTTCCAGTAGTGTAGTGCTGAAGGACAGTAATTCAGTCCCAAGCTACACATACTAAGTCACCAGATGAAAAGGTGCTAATAAAATTGGTGTGTGAGGAAAAGGGAAACTAGATACTGTTGTTGCACTCTTAATACAGATTTTTGGCCCATTTAATTTCCATTATAAGGGAACTCACAGGCTATAACTATGAGCACAACACATTCTCCTCTGTCCTTCAGGCATTTTTGGCCCTACACTAGCAATATCAGTCTTTTCTACGTATTCCAGTTGTCCCTAGAGCACTCAGCTCACATTATTCATACATACAGCAGAAACATGTTTTCTGTTGCATTTGAGCCCTAAAACAGACATGGGAGATTTCTCAAGGTCTGCCATCAGTAAAATTAGCCCATCAAAATAAGGGATAATGTTTAATAACCACAAATAAAGGGTAATCCAAGAAGATGGGAAGCATAATGGTTTAAATCTTTAACCTTTTCAGTTGACTCTGGAACTTTTTTCTTCAAAAAGGGGACAAATACAGCTGCTAAGGAAAGTGAGGGATACTGATAGCATTCAAAACACAACAGCAAATCGCTGGTATGTATATGTACACACAGAGTACACCCTATGGAATGGGTGAGTGACTAGGAAATACTTATGCCGTGATTAACTCCTATATAACTCAGCCTCTACAGCTATGAGGAACCCAACACACAGTATTATGCAAAAAATACTGCACAGAAGAGAGCTTTCATAGTCAGAAGGATGTTAAGGTCTCCTCAACTATGTCTGAAATTCCAAAAGTAGGTTAGAAGATGTCCTCTAATGTATTTACTGTGAGACCACCAATGTCACATGTGAAAATCAACTGTTCCTCTCAAAATAATCCCTTATCTAAGCTTTATGAACTTAGAAGATAAGCACCACTCAATAGTTCCAAAAATCACAAATCACTGTCTAATAAAGTGAAACATAACTAAACAATTTTAAATGGGGAACAACATCTTGGCAAGTCACTTACAAAAGCACATTAATGAAATTAATTAGTTAAGGTATAAACACTAAAACTTCTACTCAGCAAATTCAGCTCAAGTAAACTCTTTACACTGACAAGCTCTCATTGATGAAGCCATTTTTTTTCTGCAAATGAGGAAGAATTTGTATGAACTATCCTACCAGGCAGAACTGGTAGTGAGCAGATGGAGTAGTAACATCTTTAACCAGTACCATCAAGTCTTAAAAAGGCTAAATACACTCATACTTCAGAACATAAACCATGTATTGTCATTGGAGTTGGAGTTGGAAGAAAAAACAGCAAACAAAACAGAACAACCCAGCCCTCTACCCCCTCCACTCTTAGAGAAGTTTACTCAGTTACTGCACAGTATAACCCTTCTTACAGCTCTCCTGAAATAGCCAGTACATCAAGTCTTGAGGGTGTTTTAGTAATTACTATAGTAAAATCAAATGCATTGATTGCTGGGTTCAAGTCTGTGTTGATGAAACCTATTCTGAATCAGTGGGTGATATAAATATAAAGCCTCTTCTAATATATGCTACTATTAAATGAACTGTTAAATAAATAAATAAACCTCCTACATCTACACCACCTCCCCCCCCCAAAAAAAAACCCACAACCCACCAACCCAAACAAACCAACCCACCAAAAAACCAAAACCAAACCCAGGTCAATGCAAAGGAGCATATTTAAGATAAAATAATAACTGCAGCTCAATACAAGCATTATAGCTTCCCAGTATCTCAGATAATAAACTACTAGGTAGAAGAGCTTTCCCCCCCCCCTTCTCCCTTCTCTCAAATCACTATCAGCAGTTTTTACAAAAGACATCTCAGTGAGATAACTGGTTATGGAATCAATAAATGATATGACACTTCATCCAGTCCATGTAGCACTATGTGGGAAGTAGTGCCCTTCTCACTGGAAGTAGTGCCCTTCTCATTAAGGTTCAGGATTAAGAGATATGCTTGAAATACAAAAGGCTGCTGAACAAACAACATTGAATGTCAAACAATTGACCATTTCTCACAAATTTTCAAAAACCTGCTGAAGAAAATAACTGTGCATAGACAGTAGCAGCATTTAAAATTGCCTTTATCTTTTACAGACCATAATAAATTCAGAGGGTGAAAACTTGGTGCTACCCAAGTTGATTGCACCATATCCTTTGATAAAACCAAAACACTGTCAAAGCATTCTGCAGTTTTACTGTCACTTTAAAAACATCTGCTTTTTCTGTATAATTCTGAAAGACAAGTTTGTACCATGCTACAACTGCTTAAATAAAATCAACTGCCATTTTCATGTGTAATACTGGAACCCTTAAAACCTGAGTTTGATTCATTAAATTACACTTGGATTAACATTTGACAATTATTGCACCCACATCATCCAGACTCTGTCCAAAAAGTAGGAGGACAGAGAGATATAGGACCACGAGCCTTACGGAAACTACGCAGCCATTTCCTATACAGAGCTTTCTGATTCCAATGGCCTGTTTCACAGAATAGTCTCTTGGAAATAAACTCAACCTGTCACTACGAGGCAGACCAACATGCTGATTATACTAAAATTATGAATCTCTTTCTGAACTGCAATGTTATTCAAATCCCTTCCTCTATCCCCTTCCCGCTCTATAAGGCTCAACAAGCTGGAACAATAATGTGCTGAGCCACAGCAGCGAGGCCGGTTGTACGAGATTCTATTCATCTTTTATACAACTGTGGGTACATGCTTCTCAACGGCTGAAGCCCAATAAAACCTGATCCTCTGCAGCACCAGCTACATCTGTTACTTTAAAAGGTAGGTAGGTCGGATTATCTGTTTCTCCCCCCAAATCCTTCTTCACATTTATGTTTCTTCATCCAAATAATTCCCAACGCTTTGAGCTAACTACTTTTGTTTTCAGCAATTATTTTCACTCCAGCGCTTGGAGGACTGATTTGGAAAACAAGCATAAACTGATTCCAAACACTCTAATTATCAGTAATGAACACCTATCATTCTATAAGCACAGAACCGATTAGTTACGCAATGAGAATAACGTGTGACTGAAGAGCCAGGCGCTAAGAACGCACGGTGGCACTGCCACTTTGCCACCGAAGAGCAGAGCGGGCTCTCGGGCCCGCTTTGTGCCCGAACTCAAGGCGCAGGGCCGGGGGCGGTCGCGTAGCGGCAGCGGCGGCAGCGGCAGCAGCAGCATCGGGAGACTGGCACTGCCGCGCGCTGCCCGCCCCGGCTCGGCCCGCAGCTGCCCTCTGCCGGCTGCCGCGGGACCTACCGCCGCGCGCTGCCCCGGCCTCAGCGCACGCCCTTACCCTTCCGCGAGGAGGCCTTCCCCCTCCTAGTGCACGGGGCAAGGGTGGGCTGGGTGCACAGCTCCCGTCTAAAGCTGCCTCTCGTGAATATATTCGGTGGTTTTGTCTCTTTATGGCCACTTTAACCGAAACCCGGCTCTACTGCGTTTTACAAACTGCATGAATATGAA
>VWZE01011490.1:112260-143229 GCA_013396675.1 Eubucco bourcierii
GTTCAAAAGATCTGTGACATATATTTACCTTTGCTTTAGCCCATAAAGAGAGATTTTGCTTTCTCTCTCCATCTGCATTGAGTTTAAGTACTATAATCTGTCTGGCTAATGGGAATGTGAATTACAGTAAGAAAAACAGGATGAAAGACAACACACCACAGCCAGAAAGACTAAAATGAAATCAGAAGCTGGTCAGCTCTTCCGATTGCTACCATTTAGATCTGTTGATACCTGAGACACGAACGTACTGAGACACAAATTTTCTAGAGAATCCAGCTCGACCCTAGTAAACTAATCGCCAAGTCTCGAGAAGGTGCCCAGGGTTGTAATAAACACAGAAAGCAAGATTAATTGTCTTGAAGTGCTTAAAATCTATAGGCTTGGTTCTGCTTGCACTAAACCCAGTAAACACAATTTCCAGTTATTACAGTGCGAACAGGAGGAAGCATCACTGGGAAGAAAAGCAAAGTTAAGGTTTTTAAACAGACAATTTAAACTTAAAAGAAGATGCAGCTGCATTGTATGCCGCATCCTCAGATTCTGGGGAGTGCCAATGAACTGAGCAGTAACTACTGAGAAAGCGACGTTACAGCAATACCTTTGATGCAAGTTAAACTGAACATACAAAAACCCCAGATGCTCCAACAGACTGATTCAGCAGTCAATTCTTATCGATTAAATTTGGTTAAAATGGAGGGCATTCAGACAATCTAGAGTTAAAAGGTATAAAACATATATCAGTCTTTTTTTTTTCCTCCTTTTTGAGGTAGTATCGTGCTTCTCTGATGAAAACCTTTGATACTAGAGAAGAGATATTAATTGACAAAGATTAGGCTCAGTTATTTATCCTCTAAAAGCACCATGGAAAACCACACTGGACTCAGGAGCTTGATGGAATTCCTGTTCATAAATGATTAAAAGCAAGAATAAAGGAAACGTGAACCTTTTCAAATCCAAACCATGTAAATTTGGCCTATCAACAAAACAACCCAACCAAAATTTTAATCAAGGAAACCCTGTCAGTAGCAACCACTTAACACCAACAACTCTCAGGCTCCCTTCTTCCCGTGGTAATCAATACTGAGTCCATTTTTTTGCCATCTTCTGCCACAACAGAAGGCAATTTTTAATAGTATCTTTCTCAACACATTGGCAAATATTCTCGAACTATGGTTTACAAAGACAGAAGTCTCTTTTTCAGTAGGTATACTGAATTATAGGAGTGCCACCTGTCTTAGCACTAACTGGTACACTACAATTTTTGCACCATGTTTCCCTTTAGCCACAACTGCCTACACGGAAGGGTTCAAACTCTCCCTGCGCGGCCACAGGAGGTTTGTGAAGGACACAAGCTGCCTATGGCCTAATAGCAGCACACACATCCTGGACATCAACGCAATGTTCTGTAAAGTAAAAACCTTAAAATGCACATCTGTAAAAACACTGTTCACCTGTGCTGTCTATAGCTCTGTCACACCACTGTGCATCTCAATAATTAGCATTTGGAAGTGCATTGAATTAGACTGCTTGCAGCACAGGAACCCATCTGAAATCACTGTCTCCAAATGCAAACATACAGTCTCATGAGTATGTCCCTTATATACCTTGTCTCTTCAACAAGTACATCATCATTATAATCCAACTTAGCACACAATTGCTAAGAACACATTTTAGTAAGCTGGGAAGTTGGGTTTGACTTCTCTGTATCAGTTGTAATACCAGTCCCAAACAGAAGAGTCCTGTACCAGAGCCTCCCACTCACTCACTTTAACTCCCACCAGCTTCATGGCATATTGTAGGCCGACTCTCACCCAGCACGCCACAGGATCTGTACCAGTTGTTTAAAAGATGCTGGAAGGCTTTCTGAATAAAAGTAAATTGCTTCAATTTCAAGTAGTTTTCTTAAATAGTAAAAATAGAGACTATGTATTGAAGGTCAGGTTCACAAATCTAATCAAATGATAGATAACTGAGTAAAAATTGGCAGCATAATACAAAACATATGTGGCCTTACTCCATATATTTTTTCAGTATTTTCTTATTAGTTTGTTTTAAAGTGTGCATGCAAGTTTGGAAAGTTGTCACATAGGTCCACCTAATATTTTTTTTTCGGCAAAGTAAACGTAAATGTAGTGTGTGATAGGACCAAACGGCAAAATGCAGACAGAGAAATTCAAAATAACTGCATCTGGAACAGTCATTTCAGACACACTTATTTCTGATCTAACCAGCTGAATCTAATATATATATATATATATATATATATATAATGCATATATTTACTGGTTTTTGTGTAAACACCTCCGTAGGTATGATGGGTGTGATTAATAGTGCATCCAAAAACGCAATTTCATGATGCATTTGATGATTTAGATATACAACAGTTTTAGTTCCAGAGCTGACTAAAAATAGTGATTTTAATTTATCCCTGCTGCCTGCAATTACCCACAACCATGTATTTTTAAATATTTCCAGCCTATAAAAATTACTAATTTTTGCCACTTGTGTTTATCTGCATTTAGACTTTGATTTGGATAAATTAAGCTCTCAAGTGTTCCTTGCTTTATGAAACTCTGCATGTTGTACACTTCAACACAAATAAATGACTTCTACCATTAGAGGTTTAAATAATGTAATGTATTTCATGCTCAGCCTGAAGCTGGATTCCAATGAAGTTGCTAATGCACGTAATGATTAAGTGTAACTCAAATACTAACTGTGTTGTTGAAAACATGACAGGCAATAATTTGGTCTATTATATTCTGCCATTTAATTGCCTAGTACAGACATTCTCTGACACGTTATGAAGCAATGATTTACAATTATTCAAGCTGCAAAGGTCAGAAAGTGACATTATAATCATCTACACAGAGATCCCTTCTAATGCACAAAAACTAGGTAATACCACACAAAAATAGTTTTACTAGAGTAGCAACTTCCTATTTAAGATCTCCCAAACTGCACAAGTATAAATAATTAATTTACATTACAGTACATTAAGGCATCCTTGAAAATAAAATGTTTTTCCTGCTCCTACCAATAAATTTATGAATAAGTCTTTTTTGCTTGCTAAAAGCAATCTTAAGAGCAGGCTTTCACTAAAAGTACCCTGACATTAACAATAATCAGTTAAAAAACCCTGAAAATCTAAAAGATTTCTTAGAACACAATGCACAGGAGTACTGCCAATTTTTTTGATGCAGCTGGTCAAAGCACATCCTTATCTAAGAAAAACAAAGATCTATTAGCCACTATTCTCAATGCAGACAAGTATTTTTCTTCAGACATTCTCGATGCAACCAGTGTCATCAAAATATTGAACTTTATACAGATTAAGATCTCTGAACTATTCCTAGCATTTACAACAGCAGCAAAAGTGAAGTTATTTCCATGCCTGGGACACGAGCTTCTCAAAGCTTGTTTATATGAGGCTATAAAATAACCAAGTTTAGAAAAACAATTATGTAGGAGAACATGTTATAACATCTCTAGGATTAATTAGAAAAAGGAGTTTCAAAGCAAATTGAGCACTAAGGAGCAGGAAAAAAAGGAAAAAAAAATTAAACCTTTATCCACCACAAAAACCCAAAACAGAGTACAAAAATAAACAATGACTACAAAAATCCTGACAAGAAATAACTACTTCAGCAAAATAATACAAATAAAAACCTTTTCCAGCCCACTCCAAATTCCTTTGTGTATATAGATACTCGCTTCTGTTCCTTAAAACATTCGAGTGCTATATATGGAAAAAGCATAATAAAGACATTGCTACAAATGTCCTTTCAATTCAAAAAGTGTTTATATGCATGTTTTTAAATACTGAAAATTCTCCTAAAAACCAAACCTACCTTATGCCCATTTTCCTCAGAAGATTTTTAAGAAGTCATAAAGGAGAGGAAAAAAAGAAAGAAAGAAAGAAGGAAGCAGCCTCTCTTACTTGAAACACGTAACTACAACCCCAAAAATTCTGTTTCTGAAAGCAAAGGCAAGAAAAATGCAAGGGAATAGTCGATGCATTTTTAAATCAAACATTGCCCATAACTTCTATGCAAAATCTGAAGTGTAGAACAATGTATTTTTCATGTTCTACCTGAGGCATAAAATTTGAAAAGTGCACGATAAGCCTTTTCACTGCATTTCACCAGGCAAATGAAACACAAATTTTAAATGCTGGCCAACCAAGATTTGCTCATCTAAGCCATGGTATCAGCCAATTTCAGAGCCAGACTTTCAAAACTTAAATTTATATATGCTGCAGTTTACTAGTCACAGAAAACAGATACTACCTTTGAAATAATAGGATATATTTTACTGCTGTGGGTATGGAAAAGCAAACAATTAACACACGTCTGCGATAAGAAAATGAGTAGCAGACGGTTTATTCCAAACGTTAAAACTAGCGGTGTCCAATTTCTGTGTCATGTAGTTTCTGCTGTGCAGCTGAAGAAAAACAAATCCTCAGCTTCAATTAAAAAAAAAAAAAAACCACTACAGCAAAATTACTGCCTTTTTCAACAACTAAGTGAATTACATATTGTGTACTTTGTATCGTGTAAATATGAGGATCGTTTAGAAAATGGAGACACAGCAAACCCTTCCCGAAACACCACCACAGATACAGCTTTTTTTTTTCTAAAGACAGAGATTTTTGTCTTTAAAAAAAAAACCAAAAAACAAAAGTGGTATTTTGAGACCACACTACACCACAATCTTGTACTGACATTTCACCTTTAAAAAGTGCCCAAGCAGTTTCAAAAGCTTTTGAAACACAATTTATCGTCACAACTAGCAAAAGGCTTATTACTATGAATCTAAAAGTCAGAGGATAGAATATTAACTACTGTAGAAAAGAAAACATAGTGCAGGACCTTCTGTTTGTGACAAAATTACAGAGTTAATGTTCCTGAAAGATCACTTCACCTTTTAAAGCATGATTTTTAAAAAGGTAAAATTTATAGCAATTAAAGCTAATGAAGAAATGCAGCATGAGCTGCTTATGTTCAGGAACTAATAGGTCCACTGAGCATTTCTAAGATTATTTAGCCATCAATGATAATGAATTGACATTGTCAGTGGTGTTAATGTACCAATGCTCTATAGTGCCACTAATCCGATAGCCAATCCTAGCAATTTTTTTTTAATTTTTTTTTTATGTTGCTACTTTATTTTTTTAACCTGCACACTACCCAGTCCTTTCAAGAAAAACAGCAGAAATACAGCACAGGCTATTACACTTTTTTCTCTTCTTCCACATTTCAGGGTGGCATATTCATTATTTGGACTATGGTTCAAACTGCCCTGGTCATTCCTCCTCCTTCAAAATCCTCATCAATTCTTCAGGACTGTTAGCTACAGTACAAAAATGTCTTTTCCAATTAAATCAGTGTTAATATGCAATTCTTAAGATATATTTGCGGTGCTCATTAAGTGAGATGTGACGATCAAATAGGTATATAAATCAGATTTTTGTGAGCACAGGAGCATTTTAGTATGTCTCTTCGACTCATTGTTTTGCCATCTCTAAACAGCACAGCTTCGTGCCATTGATGAAAATCTGAAATATAATACTACACAAAACTGGGAAATGAGCATCCGCCTGGCTAGCAGGTATGACATGCCAGCAACATACAGTAAGCAATCAGCAAAGTGACTAACACTCTCCACAGTTTAAGTGGTTCATACATGCTTTGCTCTTTCTCTTGTATAAGCGTCGTGAATTGCAGCTGAGGGTTGTGTAATTTCTTAGACAGATTCTAAGAACGTGCCAATCTTGAAGGAATGAGGTTTTGGGAAAAAATGGGTACTGTGCCAAGTCCTAATCACTTTAATTCTCTTTTATATAAAAGATATGGTATTAGCTGCTTTGAGTTTTTTTTTACTTTTCCTCTCACAGTAACATAGTTAAATATTATGATGATTTTTCAGTTTAAGTTAAAAGAGAACTGAGAAAAGAACCACTGTCAAGTTTGTTGACAACTTCTAAAGAACAGAGCTTAGCCTTAGCTAAACAGTTTCATGGATCTGTAGTTGTGAACTATCTTCCATGCCAAATTTTTGGCAATTCGTACAGCAGAGATAATAAATAACATTTTTCAAATAATATAAAATAGCCTACCATGTATAATGTTCATTTTAAACATGCTGCAAAATAAAGAGTAGCACAAGTTATTCTACTACTGATATTCAGCGGACTTAAGAACTAGGCTCATACATTTTTATTTCTTGTTTCAACAAGTCAGCAATTAATTTTCCTAAGTGAATAAAAAACATCCAAAGTATCTTATAATGCTGCATGCAAAATTATTTGGAAAACAGAGAGATGAATCAGTGAAAATCACTCAGTTGCATCTTCAGTTGAAGATTCACTTGTCCTTTAAAATGTGTAGCTCACTTTGTCCTGCAGTGGATCAGTATACCAAGGCTAAAAGACCCCTCCTGCTGAATATTATCCCCAGCATCACACCACACCATTCATGTGTGCACTGCCTCATCTAATTGAACCTCTGCTCTTCTACACTTTAGCCATAAGACTGCTATAGCAGGTTACATAGGTTTGAGTAAAATGTTTTTATATGATGCATATATTAGTTAATTTCTCCAGCATAATAACATTAAAATATATTTTTAATCAGAACTAGGGTATTAAAATCCAACTTTGAATGTCCTATGATGTACCATATATGCCATGGCATTTTAAAACCTTTTAAACATTTCTGCTAAATTAATTAGTTTTGCATTAAGGAGTCTCAATGCCTCCTATTAAATGCAACACATTTGAAGGACAATTAAACATTATGAACGATCCTTCTGAGGAAATAACGATTAAGTAAAAAAAAAAAAAAAAAAAAAAAAAAAAATTTTTGGGNNAAAAACAAGATTTTTGGGGGAACAAACAAGAACACAAGCATACATAAAAGACTTCAATTTATTTTTAAAGTCTTCTGCCTGCAATATTTTAGTTCCGTTTGTTTGAAAAATCGGTCTTGTGTTTTGTTTTCGTAAAGAATGAAAACCCTAATGGAGTCCAGAAATCTGCTAATGGTACTAAAATTATAACAGTATAGCAGAAGAAAAAACCCCACACAGTAAAGTCTATATTATATATTTTTTATGTCTTTAAATGGAATTTACAGTTCTCCCTGGCAATGTGAATGAACATCCTATAATTTAGTCAATTTACAGATTACAGGTTCAAATTGACCTTGTAGCCCATAAAATTGCTCATCTTCAGTGCAGGATTAGAAGTGGGAAAAGAATGTCATAACTGTATTTAAGGAATTTACCATAACAATGGAAAGGAGGATATGCATGCATAATTTTAGCCACTCTTGCTCACATCACAGTTTTCAATTCTGAAACAATGCATATCCTGCACTCCTCTGCTGGTTAACCACAGTGGAGACTGTTTCAATTTACTCACCCACAGACATGACACTTGTATTCCCTCATCCCAAGGTGCCTCTTGACATGGTTTCTGGCATCTCCAAGCTGAGCTGTTGCAAAGTGGCATATCTTGCACTTGAATGGCTTTGATCCTAAGTAAAATTTAGCATAAGATATGAGTTGAATTAGAATAATGTATCACCCACAGTTAAAGAAATAAAAAATCCCAGGGAAAAAAAATAACCTTTAAAAAAGCCTATCCCACATTTAACCTGTGTGAGATTTTTGCCTACCAAAAAAAAAAAAAAAAAAAAAGGGGGGGGGGGGGGAATCTTGTACATAAATTTATAACTCCCAGGACACAGATGGTACATATTATACATTACTCATTAAAGTTTCCTGAAGTTCAAGATCATGGAAACTATTCTTTTAACTTTGCATAATGATTCAATCTTTTTAAAATTTTATGCTTTTTAAAATCCACCAAATACTAAAGTAAGAACACAATATAGTACACAGATAACCTTTCAGCAAGATGGCAAAAGTTATTCTACACCTTTCTACACATAATGCTGAAACTCAGGTAATGGTCTCGAAGTGGCTTGATACTGGTGTAAACTGCAAAATGTGCTTGTTTTTTAAGGAAATATATTTAAAGTAAAGTAATTTTACAAGTCCTCAGACTTTGAATAGATTTCACATTAGCACTGGTATTTCAGATTTGTTCTGTCACACACAGAAAATGATTCATCACCTAGCTATTGTAATGACATGCAATGTATGAATATACAGTGGATAAAATATTATGCCTTTATGACTGTTTTATGGTCAAGAATTTATGATTATTCTGCAAACCAGAAGTATTGACATTTTGGCTATTATTTATTTCAAGAACAAACTTTAATATTAAATGTCTACTGCAGACCAAAGAACTCTGAAATTATTTCTACGAGGAAGAAGTGCCAGCCTATTTCTTGCATCACATCAGTTCAGCAAAAAGTGAAATTATTTGTCTCTCTTAACTAACAGTGATCCTCTCTCGAGTGTGGAAAAGCTGAGTTTTTTAAACTGAAATGGTTAGAGTGGGTACATGTTACTAAGCAGCAACACCATTCTAAAGTATGCTGCAGCACCTTCCAATTTTCCGGCCGCTAAATCCTTAAATCAATAAATCAGAATCATAGAACTGCAGTTAAAAGTACAATATGGTCACAGAGTCTCCATATTACATTTAGTGTATGTTTTGTGAAATACTTCTTCCAATACAGTTAAGCATAATATGAAATATGTGATCTTTAATAAATATACATAAAGAGCTGTGATAAAAAAAAAAAAAATGCACTATATCATACTTGATCAATGAACCTTTTTGCTTTGCCCTTGAAAACAGAATATCCACCAAGAATCCATTGGTGAAACTGAGGATCTTAGTAAAAATTTTGAGTCTTAAATTTCAATTTAATTCCCAAAAGCTGACGAAAAATGAAGCATTTAATTTTAATCTTCTAACCGAAATAAAAAAGTCAACAGTATTAAGTACGGGCAGACAAGGTTGAATATTTCACAGTTCAATGACAATGAAGCCAGATCTCTTAATACTTCCATTTCTACTGTGGGAAGCAGATGTAAAATATATTTAGCACCTGAATGGTTCTATCTTGTCAGCCTTTATATGTTTAAATAACAAAAGCTGGTTGAGACTGCAGGTAACAGCAATCACATTCCAGCAGTCACACTGGAAAACCTCAGTTTATTTAAATCATCCTTGTAAAACTAAATTTCATTAATTTGGTGACATTTCAAATCAACACTGCACTCTATAGATAGAACCATGCAAATAATTTTTTTTTAAAAGTCTACCTTTGCATTAACTGAAAGAGTATTAGAAGTCAATGTTTTAACTTCTAATATGAAGACTAGTTGCACAAATAATAACATCAAGGCTCAAATTGGAGAGGATTTTTTTAAATCTATTGGTATTTATACTTGGTGTTCTTTCTTATCACAGAATACAAATACCGTGTGGATTCAATCCTATGTTCCCTTAGTTTCTCTTCTACTGATTAAATTGTAAATTTGTTCCTCATTCTGTTACTGCAGGTGTCCCACAGGGCTTCCATACAAGACCTTTGCTGTTTTCCATTTACATGACTCTTTTGTGAAGAACTGGAGTTCAGAACAGTCTAGCTACACTGTGCTGACAATACAGAAATGTATTACTCTGTTGACTGCTTTCATCCAAAAATCACTGAGGCCTTGAGGTTTGTTTTTTTTATTTCTCAAACCCTGAGCTGAATACCTGTTAACATCTCCATTTAAACCCCATGGAAATTCAAGTGCTGCCAGGCTCCAGTCCATACTTATCACATGAAACAAAAGCAGCACATCTCCCTTTCAGGTTGCTGATGCCAAATTTGTATGTTCTTAAATGGAACAACCCAAAATTTTATACTTAAGATGAGGACATTAGATTAAAGATTAAACAAGAAGTCTGCATTTGCCATAGGGCTATCTGAAATAACGTTGAAGCAATTAACCATTCCTCAGTCATATCATTACAGACTTGAATGGTTCTCATATGCTGTGCTAAGTGTAACATTATCGGATTCAAATTTGGGTTTTAGTTTTTAGTTCACAGGAAAAAAAAAAAGAGAGAAAAACATTTTCAATATAGCATGTTTCTAACCAGACTACTTTAAAAAAAATAAAAATTAAAAAAAAAAAAACCCACAAGAAAACACAAAAAAACCCAAAAACAAACCACAAGTTACAGCAGGGAAGGAAAGTGTACATTTTCTGATGGTGGCAGTAAACAATAAGGCTCTTAACAAGACAATTGTGGGGTGGAAAAAAGGACACCAAATTGGAAATGGACAAAATTTAAGAGTTCAGGTCAGAAAGACACAAACCATGCTACTGTTTTGCTACTGTTTTACAAAAAAGATTGGAGTTAATAGTCCATATTTTACATTAGGACTATAGAGACCCAGAATTGTAAGAAAAAATTACTGCCTCAGCTTTAAGCCAGCCAAAGGCAACATCACCTGCACCTGCAGGCATAGCTGTGTCCCTAGCTCAGGCCCAATGCAAAGTGAGCAGAGCTGCACACAGTATCATCATACCACTACCTCCTACTTTTAGGATACAGGGACTAAGATACTACACTGACATTGAGCAAACCTTCCATTAACTGAAAAATCTGATGAGAAACAAAACAAAGATGATGTGGTTGCAGGTGATGTTTCCTCAGATGTTGATTGTTAATTAAGTTTATGGGACCTCCATCAATTGCAAACTAAAAAGTCTTCCACCTCTACTACTTCTTTTATTTTTCTGTACACTTCCTCATTTTCACTTGTCAACGTGTGATGGACTTACTTGTTATCTCCTCTCTAGCGAAGCTTCCCTTTCATTTGCAATGTGAAAATCTCCTACACTATTTAACAGCATTTTGAAACATTATTTTTCTATTAATGGAAATCATTAGTTATGTCTTTCTAAAACCCTCCCTTCCCTCCCCCACGCCAAACCATCATCAATAGTCAATAAAAAAAACTGTTTCAGTAGGCAAAGAGTTGGATATGGTTACACATATACAAACATATATATGGAGATCTGGATGCTGAAGAAAGATTATTTTCAAAAGCACATAATCGGAACAGTTAAGTGGGGAAATGTGCAGCTCTGCTCCTGTTATGTACCTGGTGTTAGGCTGCAACAGAAGCCAAGCTAGAAATACTACACTATGCCTCACCAATATTGCAAGCCAGTGTATACCCAGTCGGTGGAGTAGGTTAGCCCTCTCTGCCACCATTCCTAGTTACCCAAAAATATTTGTTTCTTTTTCAGCCTGCATCCGTTGTGATACAGATTGAAAGAAAAGGTTCTGTAAGACACAAAGGAAATCACAAATACGAAAGTACAGATTGGAAGAGAAAGCCTTCTTCCCATTAACTATTAATAAAAGTCTCCGCATTACTATTTATGTGAATAAGCAAAGCATAAGAAAAGCATTTCATTTAAAGGTGTCATGAAAATGCAGGCAGATAAAACTCTGCTGCAACCCTTCTATACCTCCTCTACATGCACCACCAAAAAGTGACTTGCAAACTGAAATATGTTCTTTTATTGCTTTGCATTTTTAGGGCCATCCAAAAGCACAATAAAAATATACTTCATGATAAGACCTACACACAAGATGTTAAAAAGTACACTAACTTTTACTAAATGTTACAATCAATGATGTAACTTATGTAAGTAGGGTTGCTTTGTCGTATATTGATAGTTACCTCACTTTCACATCCACATTAACTTGATTTTAAATGCAATTAATACATATAGTCAAGGAAGACTAATGGACTACATTCTGCACTTAACCTGGTGGACATTTTCAAATGGCACAAGTGACCAGTGCAAACCTATTTTGCATTGTAAACGACTAAATAAATCTTAATGGATTAAGAATGATCAGCTATCAACACACAAGGGAAATTAAGTGCTGAAATGCCTACATTGATTATTTTAAATTATTAGCCTTACTCTGTTCTTGAATTTGTATGCTTTTAGTGAGCTTTAACACATTTACAAGACTTATTGACTATAATTACAAGAGAATTCAAGTAATGGACACATCAATTATAAGCAACATGTCTTGACCAGACAGTTGCATAAAGAATTCTAAAGCGAGCTCCATTAGCATCCTCCCCCTTAGTTTTATTCAGTTTTATCTGCCGTAAGAGGGCATATTAAGGGCTCATACAGCTGTTCTGACCATGTGAGCACCAGCATCCCTCTGAAGACTTAACACTACATTCAGAGTTGGATATTAGCTGAAGCAATACAGGTAGCTATGTTACTGAGAGGATAGAAGTAACGCTGAAAGTATCAAGTATGTGAGTTATTGGCATACACAAACACTGCAGTTACAGTAAAATACTTTGAAAGGTTTGAAATACAATGTCAGTGTTCCCAAGATTAATCTTTAACTTTGTTGTCCAGTCACGCCCTTGCCTTTTCATAAAAAAAAAACAACCTTACAAAACTATTTTAGGATTATGTCAGGAATTACCATCCTTTTATATTTCTTTTTTCTTACCTTTTTTGTTCTCTACCTTGTAACCATGCACTAAGTTTCAAATACTGCGTGAATTTAAACTATAGCTTCCATAATAAGCCATTATTTAAAAGTACAGTAAAATAAACCTTACAGTTTTAATGAAAATATGTTCATTGAAATGTGAATTTATTATTCAAATCCACTCATAAATTCAACCATGGAGACACCACTTGTCTAAGCAGAGCTCAGTGATTTAGAAAAGCTGTCTATTTAAAATAAAGAATGTATGGCAGGTTTATAGAAACATCGCAGTGAATTTTTACATAAATTTAGAACTGCAGCTTATGCATTTTTCTACAAAAATGTTTTTTAAATTTTTCCACTTAAAATTAAACATAAAAGTGAATTGAAAGTGTGATTAGCACAGAAACTAAATCAGATGTTGTGTATCACATCAGTGTCACACAGTACCTTCCCAAAAGGCTGACCAATTCCAATTTCTATAGTTTATTTCTATTAAAAAAAAAATAAAAAATCTCTTCCTGCTTCTTATTAGTACTTATTTAGGAATGATGTCATATCAAATGTCTATCCTGAAGCATTATGTAATGGTGAGAGCATCACTAAACTGCAATTAAGTAAACAATTTGAATATTAAACAACTGCAAGGAAGAGGAAGATAGAAAGACAAGTTAATTGTTCTCCCAGCCCACCACTGCTTCATTATATAAATTTAAGAACCAATAAATGGTTAGAATTTAGATTAAAGGGAAGGAAATCTCTCTATATACGAAACAAGAAGTAGAAGGGTGACTATGCTTACATCTTCTGCCCTTAATCACTGTTTTCATACTCCTTTGGGTGATTTTGAATTTCTTTGGGGTTCATCAGGCAATGTGAACACCAGTTCACAAGAAATACTAAAGAGGTTAACAAGCAGAAAAAGGACAATGGTGTAATTCACTCCTTTTCAAAGAGACCACTTACAGAGAGTGTTTCCATACCTGTATGGGTACGGATGTGAGCTAGGAAGGCCATGGAATTGCTACTTCTACACATCTTCCCACAATACTTGCAGACATTGCCTTGGTTCTCTTCCCTCTCCCTGTTTATCTGCTCAGTGTCTTCCACAATGTACTTGTTCACTTCCCTCAGCAGCTCTTCGTGTTGCTCTTTGATGTGGAGAAACAAGCTCTGCTCCGAATCAAAGGGCTCTGTGCACTTCACACACTTAAAGGTAGCACCTCCTTCAGGCAGCTCCTCCACGCTTGCCTGCTCATTCCGCATGTGCCCGGCACTGGCCAAGTGCTGGTGAAGGTTGCTCTCTGTGTAAAATGATTTTCCACAGAGTAAACAGTGAAAATGTTTTTCTTTTGAAGGATGTTTCATGGCTATGTGAACATTTAGTCCGCTTAAGCCATCTGCTAGAAAACCACAGTCGTCGCAGCGAATACGTGTCGATTCCCCAAGGGAAATTCCTTCCGATTTCTTCTTTTTGCCACCATTTGATGAAGGCTCAGCTTTCACTGGGAGCTCACTAGCTCTCACTCCACCTGACAGCTGTCCTTCAGCAGATTGGTCAATGCCCTCCCCGTCTTGGTGGCTTTTTAACCTCACTATAGAGGAATCAAACTTGGCAAAATTGTGTGTTGCCTTTCCTTTATCATCAGTACTGATAACTGTTCCTAAAGCCTCATTATTACTTTCTTGCATGCCCTCAGCTGTTGAGCCATCTGCCTTCCAAACATTGTTATTTATAGTTACTTCTGCCTCATGTGGTGCTTCCATAAGGGCTTCTTCTGCCTCCCTGGTAGGAACCTCTTTGAAACTTCTGTCACCCACTAAACTCTGTGTATTTTGTACCATTTCTCCAATGTTTCCAGCAGAATTTGATTGCTCTACTGCACTACTTGTTTCTGGAGGAGTTAGCGTAAGTGGATTATTCTTTTTCAGTGATATTTTGTTTAGAATGTCTGTGTTTCTACACCCTGTTTCAGGGGTTTCTGTATTTGCTTCCAAAGTTCCCTCATGTTCTCCTGAATTCAAGTTTGTGGTGCTTGATTTATTTTGATTTTCTGCAGTGCAGCCATCATCTGAGTTGAGTAGGTCCTGACCATGCCTACTTTTCTGCAGGTCACAAGAATCCGTTTCTTTAATTGATACTTCCTTGTCAAGTTCAACAACTTCATATTTCTCAGGAGTCTGCTGGAATTCTTCACCAAAAAGGTCCTCTCCATTTTTAGACTCCTCTTCAAGTTCACCTTCCACTGCCTTTTGAGAACTGCCACTTTTAGGCATTCCAAGAGATGCGTTTTCATCTAAGACAATACATTCAGTTACGCTTTTATTCATTTGATCATCTCCTGCTGTGTCATTGGCACATCCGGTTTCACCTAAACCAGTTTTCAGTTCTCCTGCACTGTGATGGTGCTCCTCTTGAGACAAACCAGTGCCTTCTTTAGTGGTACTTGCTATGTTTGCTTCCTCCCTGGAAGAAGAATAAACATAAGATTCTCTTCTAATTTTATGTTTCTCTGTCGCTGCGTGCCTAATCATCTCTCTGCGAGTAACAGCGTAGTAGTCACAAGCCATGCAGTAGTATTCAAATTGCTTTGTATGTTTTCGTTTCACGTGCAGCTCTAAAGAAGAAGAAGAATGAGCAACGAAGCTGCAGTGCACACATCTGTTGTTGTTTGCACTCACTGCTCTTTTCTGGAGGCATGGGTCATCATCCTGAGTAACCCTGGTTGGCTCCACAAATATACTTTGGTTCGTATTTAATGTACTGCTAGCATGGTCAGAATCTGGCAGGCCACTGGCATTTACAACTTGTAATTCAGCATCTCCTTGCTCAACTTCCTGATTGTCTGTGACTGAATTCTCCAGATCTGATGACTGACTACCATCCTCAGCATGTTCACACAAAGCAGCCATGGGGTTGTTAGCCTTCTTGTTCATCAACTCAAAATTACCTCCTTCAGGGCTAATGATGATCTCCGAGTTCTGTTTTCCACATCCTTCAATTTCAACACGACTTTTGTGTTTTTTGGTTGCACAGTGACGTTCCATATCTCCTTTGGTTACAGTGTAATAATTACAAACCTTACACAAATAGCTGTACTGATGGCTGTGCTTTCGTCTGACGTGAACGGTCAAATTTGTAACGCTGGATGCCAACAGACCACAATGGGTACATGTCCTTGATATAGTGCCTTTGGGCTTCCCTCTTTTGAGTGCATTAGCTGAAACCATCTCATTTTCAGCAATCTTTTGATCAAGTGGAATGAGCTCCTTATTTCTTGGTATGTTTTCGACAGAAGACAACGAAACGTGTACGATTTCTTTATCGAATTCTGTATTCCCACTCAAGGAAATGGAAGGATCCACCACTGTTTTAATACCACCAACACCAACACAAACCTTTGCAATACATTCTTCAAACCGTAGTCCAATGTTGTTTTTCCTAGCATTTTCAAGGTGCTTGCTTCTTTTGATATGCTTCTCCATTCCTTCCTTACTCAGTGAGTAGAGATTACATGCTTTGCAAAGGAAGTGATACTCCTGGGCATGTCGGAGTTTTATGTGCCTTGTAAGAACCGTGGAAGATCTTGTCTTATAAAAACACTTTTTACATTGAAATTGGGTTTTATTCAGAACTGAATGCTTTGGTTCATTTCTGTAATTTACAAAGGAAGAGTCTGGAGTTTTTCCTTTCACTGATGCTTCTGTTTCCTTTCCAAGATTTTGGCTATTGTTTGATACTGAGTCAGTATAAAGTACTTCTTGCAAGGGTTGATCACTGTTATTCAATGGAGTAGCTTGCTCAAATAATGAACCATCATGTTTCTCTTTTTTTTGATGATTTATCAGTTCTTCCTCCGTTTGAAAAAGCAGAATGCAAGTTGGACAACTATGGGACATACTATGCACTTCACTCATATGGCTTCGAAGGCTAATCACATTCAAGGTGGTAAATGAACAGAGTTGACAAGTAAAGCTACAACCATCCATCTGGTGTTTACTGTCCTGACAGTGTTGTTTCATGTCTTCCCTGACTCCAGAGGAATAACTACACATCTGACAATGAAACTGGATCCTTTCTGTGTGAAGCTTTGCAACATGGTTTTCCAAACTTTCTCTGTTCTGAAAAACATCACCACAGTCAATGCAAGTATGAAGACCACCACAATCAGCAGGAAGTTTAAGGTCAGAATCTTTAGTATTTGTAGTGCTGGAAGAAAGAGTATTTGGCTTATCTTCAGTAAGACCTTGAATTTCTGAAGTAGTATTACAACTACTTTTAGCATCTCTTTCTAATTCTGTATGTGACATAGGGCTCGAATCACCAGGCTTAAGCTGTGTGCTGGAGATGTGCTTCATGTGTGCTCTCTGAGTTTCAGACTTGCCTCTCTTACTATTACCCAGCAAACTGTACCTTTTTTTAACCTGCCTTTTTAATCTAAAAGACCTACTCTGACCTAGTGAAGACCTTAACAAGACAACATTTTTTTTACATTCGAGTCTATTAAATCTCCTTGCCACGTTTAAACTGCTAACTAGCTTTTTGGTATTTGGAGGGAGTTCTGGTTTCTGCAAGGTATTTTCTGAGGGTCCTGATGCTTCTAGTTTTTCTGTATGGACTTCATCACTTCCTTCTATACCAGAAGCAAGCAATGTTTCTTCTGTCATATCATCTGTTTTTTCAGTGGGAATATCTGTGGATGGTATCGTTTCAGCAAGTTCAGTGCCATCATTCTGCACTTTTGAGCCTTTTGGTGCACTGCATACGCTTAATTCTTTTCCATCAGCAGTTGCCCTTAATTTACTTGTCCCAGGTTTTGCTCTGATCTTCCTCTCTTTGGTTGCAGTAGACTGTTGGTTTTTAAAGGATTTTTTTGTCAGTATCTTTACAAATCCTCCCCGTGCAGCAAGATTTTGGCGTCGAAGGTGTGTCTTACCAAGGAAATGAGAATTTAGGAGATTTTCCTCACCGCTCTGAAAACCACAAAGATCACAACAAAATATTTTGGACTTCTCGTGATCTTGCTTAACATGCACATGTAATGTTGAACTACATTCAGCTGTGCAGTTAGAGTGAGGGAATGTTTGCTCTTTGGATTGTTTAGAGGAGGTTTCTTGTTTATGTTTTTCCATATCAGAGCAGGAAGGTAAACACTGAGCATTCGTTTTCCCTTTAAGATTTTTGTCTGTGTTCCCAGGTGTACAACCAACAATGATTTCTTCTGAAGAAGATAACTTATCCAGAACAACAGCTGGCACCTCTTGTGAATGTTTGTTTTCCTTGTGAATTTTCAGTGTGGCACCATCAGCACACTTGAAATCACAATGTAGGCACAGGAAATTTGAATTAAATACGTCATCACCAAGACAAGTGGCGGCTCCTTCCTCTATTACAGCTCCAGCTGCACTATCTGCTTCTCCAGCTACTTTGAGCAATTTCCTTTCACTATCTTTCATGCCTTCTGATGAAATCCGCTTTCTTTTTCTAGAGACATTTTCAGGTTTGCCCTCTTCAGCAACATCCGGGTTCGGTGATCCTGACAGTGCCTTTTCATTTGTGCCATCCTCTTTTCTTTTCTTTTCAAGGTCCATGAATACTTCATCTGATAGAAGCCCTGTTTGCTGCTGAGACGAAGACTCACATCCAGCATTTTCTCCTGATGTCTTTCTCTGGGATTCTTCTGTCAACACAGTTTGCAAACACTCATCAACATCATCTCCCTTCTCACTTTCTTCCCCATCCATTCTCAACATTGGTATCAGCACCAACTGTAGACCATGGTTTAGTACCTATAAAACAGAAGGATTAATATTAGTCTTTTATGCACAACCAAAACTGAAAAGACTCAAGTCAAAAAAAAAAAAAACCAAACAAAAGGAGGGGGGGAACCCAGATATATAGCAAATTAAGATCATGTCAGGAAGACAGACAAATGAAAGATACATGGTTACATTTTCAGCATGATGTCTAAAATTATGATTATCTAAAAATCAAACCAGCTTTGAGGTTTTCACTATAATAAGTACCATGTGAGTGTTTACTAACTTCAATAGTTTCTGTGTAATCAAGCTATTTGCTGCATGCTTAAATTTGGGCAGACAAGCCTAAATTTTGTTTCTGGAAGCAGCTTTCAAGGAACTAGCCATGAGATGTTCTAAAAGAATATGGCACAAGTATTCCTAAAATGAGGGTAGGAATGATTTCATCATGGAGGAACAGGAGGTAGTCATGACAGGGTATAAAGAAAGGCAGCATCTTGAGCCCCAGCACAAACTCTAACCACCCAAAACTGGTAACCAAAAAAAAGCTTTTGCTCAACTGGCAGTGTGACCTTCCTGCTCCCAAAAAGATATCACCACTAGAAAATGGATGCCACCAACAAGTTTATAAGAAGAATGAGGGTGGGAAATCAAAACTTGACATTTATTACCTTTTCATTTTGATATGAAGCAACTGAGAATTGAAAATGCATTACATTTTAACAGATGATTAAATACTAAATGTTTATCTATGTGCTTTACACTATGATTTAAACATCAATTTGCTACAGATCCAAGTATCCATTTTTTTTGTTCAGTTACTCATTGAATGAGGCCATGACCACAATTTTAAGTACTTTCTGGCAAGATTAAGTAATTGGAATTGTTGATACAGACAATGCAGGGTACAAAACACTATTCAGGTACATGCTATCAAAAAAACAATTAAAATTATGCTTAATTTGGAGTACAAAGTAAGAATGTGTTAAAATAAATCAGTTAGACATTACTATGGAAGTAAAATAAAATGTTTTCTGCTTAATAATAATTTATGGAAGGCCTATAAGGAATTGAGTGCAAGGCAGTTGCCTAACATTGAACAGTTTTTCAATTGTAGGTCTCTGAGCTAAAGTACTGATCAAACCTATACTGAGTTAGCTGAACCTAAATAACAGGAGAAAAAACAACTCTAGCTCACAGTAGCCCTTTGGAGAATCCAATTCTCTGACTGTGGTTTTTCTGATTCTTACACACTACTATTTTCCTTTGTTCACTACAACATGATAGAAACTATGACAACTAGTCCTATATAAAACCATCAGGTCTATATTCTCATCTGGTGTAAGTCAGCATATAGTTGGTGTGTTCAAAAACACCACAGCCATTAACAGCAGAGAAGGATGAAGCCTTTGAAGTTCAAGCTTACCCTCAAAAGGTTTATGAGCACTGTTTAGGATTCAGAAATAAGATCAGATTGAAATTATGTTGCTTAACTGCATTACAGATTTAGTATTACAGCTTGGAAAATATCAAGAAATTACTTCAGTGATGAGTGCTACAAGTCCATCCTTAACCATCCACATACAGGGTCCCTGGGTCCTTTGCTTCACTGTACTTCCACAGCAGGTTCCTAGCCCACCACTGAGATCTGACCACTCTCCTCTTGTACAGCCTAGCCAAGAATAGTAGTTTTTCCTTTGTTGCACAAGGCAATTTACATTCTTAAACCAATTTTTCATGTTCTTCATAGGATACTTTCCTCTCAGACCATCTGATTTATCAGAGAACCTGTCCAGCAGTGAACTAATACCTGCACTAGAAATTTCCACTATCAAAGGCTGTATCTCAATATCAGGGGTTCCTCCATCAACCAAAATTCACACATTCAAGATATATATACACATATATATTAGTAAGAGACTGGTGGTTTCACGCCATACTTTCCTCTCATTTAAAGCCATCTTACAATTTTATTCAAATCTTAAAACACAGTCACATCTAGATCAACTCGGACAGAAATCACACACTGCTTTCAGCCAAAAGCTACAGTGATCACCGGAGGGTGGATGCCTCCTAGCTGTCACAGGCAGGTATCAGCAGTCTCACAGCACACCTTTTATGACACACCAGTGCAGACTGAGCTCATCTCCACTAGGCACATGCAAATCTGGATGATTATTTGCATGTAGTATCTGCAGGCTTAGCTTCACTTCTTCATATTAGTTCCTTGCAATAGAAGTGACAGATTTGATGGGTGCACTGTTCAGAGGATAAGGAATTGGCTGGATGGTCACACCCAGAGGGTGGTGGTCAATGGGTTGAAGTCCAGATGATCAGCCACAAGTTGTGTCCCTCAAAGATCATTTGTCTATATCATTGATTAAAATATTAAACAGTACTGGGACCAGTACCACTGAATATTTTTAACAGTGATACAGACGGTGTGATTGAGTGTGCCATAAGCAGGCTTGCAGATGACGCCAAGCTGGGTGGTGCTGTCACTAGGTCAGGGCAAGATGTCATCCTAAAGGACCTGGATGAGATGGAGAGGTGGGCCCAGGTGAACCACGTGACCTTAAATGAGGCCAAGTGCAGGGTACTGCACCTGGGCTGGAACAATCCTCACTATCAATGCAGCCTGGGGAATGAGATGATAGAAAGCAGCCCTACGGAAAAGGACTTGGGGGTGCTGATGGACGAGAAGCTCACTTGGAGTACTGCGTCCAGCTTTGGAATCCTCAGCACAGCAAGGACATGGACCTGATGAAGCAGGTCCAGACGAGGGCCATGAAAATGATGAGGGGGCAGAAACACCTCTCCTATGAGGACAGGTTGAAGGAGTTGTTCTGCTTGAGGAAGAGAAGACTCCGGGCAGACCTAATAGGGGCCTGCCAGTACCTGAAGAGGGCCCTACAAGAAGGCTGCAGAGGGAACCTTTACAAAGGCCTGTAGTGACAGGATGAGGGTGAATGGTTTGAAATTAGAGTAGATTTAAACTGAATGTTAGGAACAAGATCTTTACCATGAGGTTGGTGGAAAACTGGAGCAGATTGCCCAGTGAGGCAGTTGAGGCCCCACCCCTGGAGATATGCAAGGTCAGGCTCTACAAGGCTCTGGGGCAATCCGATCTTATGGAGGATGTCCCTGCACACTGCAGGGGTGTTGTACTAGATGACCTTTGGAGGTCCCTTCCAACTCAAACCATTCTATGATTCTAAGTTCATCCTGCTCTACACTTTACCAAAACTCTCAGATTGCAGTCCCAGTTCTGGCAGCTAACTTTGTCTTCAACTCAATTCTATTGCACCTACTATGGATTTTTTCAGATGCTTAGGAAAAAAAAACATGTATTTCTCTCATCTTTGTAAACTGTATAAACCAGCTGCAAGGCAAATGAAAAATGCAAACCACAAATCTCATAGGTGCTGCCAATAACTTCAGTATGAAGTTTATTTACAAGGTCCTGCAATGACAGGACAAGGGGCAATGGGCTTAAACTGGCAGAGGGGAGATTTAGACTGGATGTTAGGAGGAAGTTCTTTACAGTAAGGGTGGTGAGGCACTGGAACGGGTTGCCCAGGGAGGTTGTGGCTGCTCCCTCCCTGGAGGTGTTCAAGGCCAGATTGGATGAGGCCTTGAGTAACCTGTACTAGTGGGAGGTGTCCCTGCCTATGGCAGGGGGTTGGAACTAGATGATCCTTGAGGTCCCTTCCAACCTTACCATTCTATGATTCTATGATTCTATGAAATTACGATATGCAATACAAATATGCAAAGGAGCCTTATGCCTTAGCCTTCTTGCCTAATTCCTGCAGTTCTCCAAGTCTACTGTAAATGGAGACACTTCTCTCTGCCTTAATTTCACGACACACTTCTAGCACACAGATTGGGAATGCACTCCACTTGCAGGCCATACTTCTAAATAAGGTCAACATCCTCACATCAATCCCCATAATTAAGAACAAGTGTTATCAAGGCGGTAGCTCCTCAGCTGCACAGCACAAGTTAGGTGTACTAACAATTACCTTTACCAGTTTTATGTCTACCTCACATCTGAGATTTTGTGAAAATATCTCCCCCTTCAAACCCTTCTCAGATTTAGTTGCCTGTCTCATCTCCATACAAACTGTGTCAAAATATCACTACCTGGGAGTATTCACTGTCATGAAACCATAATCCAGAAAGGATTTTGTATGAAAGAAGACAACTGTGAGGCAGTTGCTCTTTTTCTCTAAAATCACCCCTACATTAATTAATCTAAGGAATAAGATTTGCCTTCAGTTTCTTTTGGTTCCCTCTTAGAGTTGCTTTTAGGACAAGAATGCATCTTTTGAGGTAGACAATGGCTACTGCAACTACTTTTTAGTGGGACCATTTCCTGAGCTGTGGTCAATTGTCCACATCCAAGACAATATCTAGACCTCAGCACTGAAGCATGTCTCTTTCTGTTCCCACTGTGATCTTTGCTCAGACAACACAGCTGTGTCTTTAACCCAATTTCATTACCACATGCCTCAGCTCCTGTGGTGGGGAGTAAGAACCTCACAGCCAAAGGGAGCTGTTGTGAAGTTCCACGTGGATTTATGGCCTGACTATCGCTATTTTATTGCACAAATGACTATCACTACTTGAAGGATGCATTTAGCATACCATAAGCCTCCACTAGGCAAAAGGACCATACAGTGCTTCCTCTACAGAAAGCCTCGTCTCAGATTTGTCACAGGACAGGAGGACCATGGCAAAGCAACAAACTGGTCACAAATCTGCATAAGCCAATTCACCTCTGCTCTCATCGAAGCCACTACACTGATTAAGGGCTCACCTACAGTTAGTATTAATACAGGAACCAGTGCATCAACAAAGACAAAAACAGCATTCCAAGTCTCTACATGCCCCATGACCACATGATACATTAGGATAAATGTCTTTCTCTTTGCAAAATCAATCTTAGATCAAACCTTAGTCCGGCACAGAGATTGTCAGCAGAAGCAAAGAATTAACATCCAGAATTTGATTAAATCAACTGGGAACCAAAACCACATCCTAGATGTAACAAGTAACCAAATACATCCTAGGTGTAACAAGTAACCCTCTGTAGCCACAGCAGCTTAGGCACATGCTGAAGTATAACTCCTTTGATATCAATGTGTCAATGCTGGCACCCTCATATAGCAGTAGAAGTAGAGAACATCTCTTGTTCATGGACCAGCAAGAATAAAAAACAATGCCAAGATGCAAGCTTTCATGCTTTTCCTTCTATTGTCACCTTTTAAAGATTCTGGCTACATTATTACAAGTAACAAATATCTAAAGTGCACCAATACTTAACCATTTTATATATAGCATAAATAAACCACAAAGTGTACAGGCTCCAGAACTGTACCCGTGGTATCACCAGGCACAGAGCAGAGAACCAGAGCACAGGAACAAGCTCAAGGCAAGCAGACACCAGTCAAATCCCTCAGTATTTCCATTGTTTAAAACCTGATTCTGTCAAACAGCACTCTCTCAACATCATATTTGATGTTCGAAATGAAGCTGTTCTAACTCAAAAGTGGGTTGACTTTTTGTAACATAAATCTTTTGTTAATGTTCATATAAATCAAGTATAGCTGAACAGATTCTTAAAGGATATGGCCAAAAATTAATTTGCCACATTAGCTTCAGGTTAACAAATTCTTCCTCTTGGACACAGTCATACATTACCTAACAGATTTTAAGGTTCTTTGCAGCACACTGCTGTTCGTGAGTTTTGGACAGAAACCTCCAACATTTTTGCATAGAAAAAGCTAAGCTTAGTAACTCTATTAGAAATAGCAGCTCAGTCTTTAACACAGTGCTTCCCTTCAGTAATTTTCCAGGAATCCAAAAGAAGTGAGACATGTTTTTAAGATACTAATAAGCAAACCATTTATGTTATATGAGTTATATCTGCATAGGCCAAAGAGACAAATCTTTACAGAATGTAAGAGGAGATGCACACATTTTTAAGTTAAAGGTGTGTAACACATGACACTTTGGTATAGATGAAATAAAACTAACACCAAAAAAATGGAGAAAAAAAAAAAAACAACAACACTTCTTGAGCTGCCAACAATGTTTGCTATCAGATAACAACACAGATTTTTGTGTTTCTCCTACAAAGATTTTTTTATATATATTGATATACTATCTGCTACAGTTCTATACATATGCATTACTTATTTGTGGACAGAATATCTTTTCTTTAATGGAAACAGAGAACATTTTAGTTGAGTTATTTTCTCTCATTTTTTTTTCCCTCTGGTCCAAAAAACATATATAACTCCTCTATGTCAACAGGTGGACATAGTGCAGTTAAGATTTCCAGTGTAAGACTTGCATTGCCCTGATCCTCAGATGAATTTCAGAAAGTAGTAATCTTAAATCAAGATCAGAAAGACAAGCAGTTCAGTGATGATCCATAAACCTGTAATGAACTGCAAAGTTTCCTAACTTCACGCTCAATACAATTTTATTTACTTCTCTTTTTGGTCATTTGCCAGCTCTTTAAGGGAAGGGTTAGGGATGTGTACAGAAAAGTACATTCACAAGTACTAAATTCCACTTTTTTTTTTTTTTTTACGCTAATCCTGGCATTAGAATTCCCAAAGCATTTCTCAGTCAGAGTATCATCACCAAGTATTCAACACCCAATCTGCAGTGTTTGTAAAGGATGTGACCTACAGAAAACAGAGGTTCTTCTTTTTTTCCAGTAAAAATTCTCATTTTCCAGACAATTCTTACAATGAAATAATTTTAAATAAATAATTTTAAATTCTTACAATGAAACAATTTTAAATTAAAAGTAGGTTGGTAATATTTTGAATGTGTGCTATCCACAACTAATGCAAGTGTGCCAAAAATTCACACCTATATAAAACAAGTAAATAGATACATGAAACCATCAAACAAGTTCAGCATGAAGTGAAAGCATCAAAACTGTAGAAAAGGCATTAAGGGTGGAATATGCCATAAATTAGAAAGGGAGATTTAACATATTTTCTACAGTCATTTTAATTACTTCATGTGTAGCTCTTCAATGGCATTCTAATAGTTTAGCTACTCTATCTATCACACAATCACAGAATGGGAGAGGCTGGAAGGGATCTCTGGAGATCAAGTCCAACCTCCCTGCCAAGGCAGGTTCACCTAAAACAAGGCACATATCCAGGCGGGTTTTTAATGTCTCTACAAGGAAGACTCCACCACCTCTCTCCGCAGCCTGTTCCAGTGCTCCGTCTCCCTTAAATTAAAGTTCCTCCTCATGTTTGGATGGAATTTCTTACATTTAAATTTGTGCCCACTACCCCTTGTCCTGTCACTGGGCACCACTGATAAAGATTGGTGCCATCCTCCTGACACCCACCCTTTCAATATTTATAACATGCTTGCTGTCTATTAAATTGCTGAGGCAAAGACTGCACAGAGTAATCTGTACATGCTTCTTGGTGTTGTTCTCCACTTTGTTTTCCTCTAGTCAACTGCCTATTCAAACAGCACAGCTGAAAAGAGCTCCAGTTTTTGTTTGAATAGGTAACATAAGGATTTAGGATTATTTGTGGAGCAGGTTAACAAAGTTTCCAGAGAAGAATACAAAGTGTACACATGCTTCTAAAGAAGAGGAGAAATTAATAAAAATAAAAGCATTCTGATGACACCTGGTGGCCACTTCACACAAGGAAGTAACTAGTGCTTTTCATCTGAGGAAAGCTGTTCAGACAGAAATGTGTTAGTTCTCCTTTTGGTGAGCACATCTACAGAAACACAGCTGATATTTATAATCAATTAGAGTATGTACTCATCGGAATATACACATTTACATGTCTGTATATATGAAATAACTCCACTACTGGTATAGATGCATAGAGATACTCCAAAAAATAATTATTAAAGACAAGACCTTCTTTTTTGTACAAAGAAACAGAAGTGAGCACACTGCAAGCATTTCAGCTCAATTCTACAAGGCATATGAAACAGATCTGCTTTTCGGTATTGATTTTCCAGCTTGGTTGCTTAAATAAAGCAGAGGGTGATGGAGGAGAAGCGGGGTGGAAGGAGGGGTCTGCCTTGCACCAGGGTGCACTATGAGGACTCTTTATGATAGATGCTGCCCCAAATCCCTGCCACAAGTCAGTTCTCCCAGCACACTTCAGCAAAGTGCAAGAACCAGCCTTCCTTTCTTTGTACCACTGGATCTCTTAGAAAAAGAAATCATCCATCCGTCATTAGAAACTAGTAGGAAAAGGTGATAGCTGTACCCAGATCTCAGCTGGGGAGGGGATAAACCCTTAACATGCAGGGGGAAAGCTGCATGTCAAATCACACCTTTGCTGCTTAATGGTTTCCTCTAGTACGTGCAAGTAATCACAACAGTGCTGCCATCTCCTCTGCCACACAGAAGGGAATTTCCCACCTCCCCCTAGTAACCTTAGATGATCATCACTAAGACTTAAACCATATATAACTGCAAAGCTTGGCTTCCTCTGTAATGACTGTTACTTGCTTTCAGGTGAACAACAGTTGAAGCTGCTGAATACCTTTTAAAGCTACATACTTCTGCTGTCTGAACAGTTCAGAGGGCTACCACTGAATTTTATTCTAGTTTCCATCACTGTCTGTGTCAACAGATGGAAAACAAAAGAAGACAGCAATCATACATGTGTGATGGAGGCATCATTAGTTCAAGCACTGGCAATATGAGATGATACAAAAATCATTTGTGACTTCTATGGTGCCTGTGGTACCAGTCAAGTACTACTACAATGGCACAACACAGAGTCATAGAATGGTTTGTGTTGGAAGGGACCTCATCCAGTTCCAATCCCCCTGACATAGGCAAGGACACCTTTCACTAGACCAGGTTGCTCAAAGCTCTTTCCCACCTGGCTTTGAACAGTCCAAGGGAAGGGACATCCACAGCTTCTCTGAGCAACTCGTTTCAGTACCTCACAAACCCTCACAGTAAAGAATTTATTCCTTAAAGCTCATCTAAATCTACCTTTCAGTTTAAAACCATTACTTATTGTCCTATCCCTCTACATGCCCTTTCCTGTAGGCCCCCTTTAAATACTGGAAGACTGCTATAAGGTCTCTGTGGAGCCTTCTCCTTTCCAAGCTGAATCACCCTTCTCTCTCAGCCTGTCCTCATAAGGAAGGTGTTCCAGCCACCTGATAATCTTCATAGCCCTCCTGTGGACCTGTTTGAGCAGGTCCGTATTTTTTTGACACTAAGGACACCAGAGCCAGACACATTACTTCAGGTGCAAGAGGCAGAATCACCTCCCTCAACCTGATGGCCACACTTAGATACAGCCCAGGATGCAACTGGTTTTCTGGACTGTAAGTACACATTGCTGGCTCATACTCATTTTTTCATCCACCAACACCTCCAAGTCTTTCTCCTCAGGGCTGCTCTCTATGCATTCATTACCCAGGCTACATTGGCACTTCAATCCATGTGAAGGACCTTGCACACTTGGCTTGCACGGGTCTACCTCTCAAGCCTGTCCAGGTTCCTCTCAATGACATTCCTTCTCTACAGCAGGTCAGCTGCACCACATAGCTTAGTGACATCAGCAGACTAGCTGAGGGTGCACTCAATCTCACTGTCTACGTCACCAATAAAGATCTTAGGCAGCACCAGTCCCAGCACCAACCCCTAAGGAATGCCACTTCATCACTGGTCTCCACTTGGACATTGAGCCACCAAGTAGTCCTGCCATCAAATCCATATCTCTCCAATTTAGAGACAGCAGTGTGGTACAGGACAGTGTTGAATGCTTTGCACAGTGTGCAGTATCTTCATTCTTACTCTTCAGAAAGAATAACTGTCATTTCTGTCCTCCAGTCCCAGGTAGCTTGTGGCCCTAAACTGGGACAGAAGTAAGGCCTCACTTCCACACAAACTAAAGTGACAGCAGCAACTGCACACTCAGAGAGGAGAGAGAGAGATGACTGAGAGGTTTATTCCTTATATAAGGAGACACAAGAAAAGGGAAAAGAATAACACATTACAATATACTGGGCCTCCCTCTTTGGACAGACTTTTCCACCCCTTCAGGAGGTCTACACTACGGTTATATCAATTAACTCTTAACTTCCCTTAGCCTACAACACTTGGTCAGTGGATAGAAAGGTGAAAAGGGAGGAGTCAGTGTTATAGCAAAAGGCTCTGTAAAGCTGGGAGAGGATGAGGGGATGCCACAACAGCATCCACCATGTACTACAGCCCATACTGTGAAACCACATCTCCCAAGAATGGGTCCCAGCTAGAACTGAAGGAGGGAAGGAAATTTAAAAGGGACCTTGCTGGCACCACTATCATATATAAAACCCCCATTTACCATTTGTCCAAAGCTTTCACAGTATTGACACTTTGGGAACAAATACCACTGGGAACAAAAACCAAGAGGGTTTCAAATGCTGCTGTTTACCAACAGGATCCATTCCCTCCTGTGTCTACGCAACAAATTTTGTGCCTACCTAAACCAGTCCCTGAAACCCAGCAACTATTTTCCAGAACTAGCAATATGCCTAAGCATGTGCACAGTGTCAGCAGGATTCCTCCTTGGCTTGACATAAGCCACACCTGTTCAAGTGTATTCCCAAACAAGGACTCACCTAAGCATTAAAATTCCTAATTTTTCTGCAGAAATGGTGCATGCAGTAGAGCGTCAGGAACAGTTGGACTGAGGACCTGACCGCTCCGATATACCTATAGAAATTCTGCACTTCCATTCTATTACATCCAAGGATTTCACCTTGCTTACTAGTTTTCTGTTTCTTTGGTATCTAGCATGCAAACTGCTCTCCTTATTTTGAAGCACACCAGGTAACAGCCACACAAGACCACAGTGCATTTCCTTCAGCTCTTGGTTTATCACAAACTCAGCTCTTTGGTTGGCACCCATGCTATCAAACAGCTCCCCAGGAAATAGCAGCAATGGAACCCAAGATGAGAAAAGTCTCCTTGTCCTCTCAGAGACTATCAGCCACACAGAGCCACTGCTAACCTGGCTGGTGGGTGGTGTGATCAGGGTGCTACTGCAGCCCTCCTCTTCTGCAGGCCGGAAAGACACGTGCCAGTCAACTTGGTAGCCCCAGCTGTTGCCTCCTCCTCCCCAAATCCCTCTTGAGCAGGGAGCGTCACATGCTACTGGACCCTTCTTGGATACAGTTCCCAGCATTGCAAGAGGTTGCAGTGGGAATGCAGGGCACTTCCCTGGGTAAGCAAACCTCAAGAGCTGCGTCAGGGCTGCAACTTGTGTGTGTAGTCTCTGTATTTTCTCAATCCATCACTCTCTCTTGAGAATGTGTTAGGAGAGTGTTATTGTTAAAATACTACTAATTCCCTGAAAAGCACAGAGTTAAAATCAATCCCACAAACTTTCCTGAGATCAATAGGTTTTAATGAACACAGAAAACAGACTTGTGGCAAGCATGGGCAAGTATCCGGAGACCGAGCTATTGTAAGAAATTGCACCTGCTGCAGCACTTTCCTAGGAGAAAAAATTGACATATTACTAAGTAGGCTTTTGTTCAGCTCAAGCACCCTCAGTATCTAGAGGGACCACAAGCTCACCCTCACAGGCAACCTGCATGGTGCTTTATCACGGCAGAGTGCAGCCAGGGCACAGTTAGATGCCCAAACACAGACAGGGCAGGGTTTTGGTGCTGCATTCTCAGCTGACCAAGTAACCCAATTCCTCTGATGGAGCAATGCAGGTGCAGAAAGCAGACTGCAAGCCAAACACACTGCTCCCTACAGTGAGGGGTGATGATGTATCCCATTTTTCCCACAGGCAGTAAAAAGAATATTTATAGTTCTGTGTTTCAGGCATCAATAGTCATTTTCCTGGTATTCATCCTGGGAAAACACTTTTCACTACTGCTACAGAACTTCTTTTCCTAGCTGTAACCATCGGTGGAAAAGAGGTAACAGTCTAAAATTAAAGCTTACAGGTAGCAGAAGCAAAAACATGTCTTTTACAATGAAACCTAATATTAAGTCTGTATTTTCCAGAAGAATTAAGCATCCTATTTTTCCCAAGCACCATGATTCAGAGTCACTTTCCACTAAATTTCATAAATATTTGATAATCAGATGCAACTTCTGTTTCATTGGCTGTGCAGCCTTCCTTATTCACAAGCACCAAATTTGTTTGTTTTTTACATGAAGCAGGAAAGGAACTCCCTTCTAATAGTGGCCCTGCAATTCCATTTTACAATCTAAAACATTGTTGTGCAGCCTATGCACCATTTTCCCAGAATCTAATCCTTGATATTATTTCTATTAAAAAAACAATACCAAAGATTTTACTGGTTAACTCTCTGCAACAGCACAGATCATGAAACTCATCCTGTGCTACAATGCTAACAAGATCAAAGTATTCTTAGGTGCAGGTACAATGGGAAATATAAATAAACAAATACCCCTTTAATGGCTATGAATTCCTCACAAAATCCCTTCTCCTCCCCAAATGTTTACACTTGGACTCCCAGTTGCTTAGTAGGCATCTTAATGCCCCTCCCTGTGCTTTGTACGACCTACAGATGTCTAAATACACCTGAGGTCACTGGGAACAGGGCATCTAAAAGTCAAAATATAAAAGGATTTGGAAAGTCAGAATTCATTATTTTATCTCCCAAAAAATGTTATTCAGAATGGAACAAAGTGACATAAACCCACACTTTTGTAATTTGGGGGAGGAGTGGGGGAGGTGGGG
>VWZE01011490.1:143254-170266 GCA_013396675.1 Eubucco bourcierii
AGGTGGGGGGTGTATTTTGAAAACTCAACAATTAAGACTGTTTAGCTGCATTCAGAACTCCTTCTCCAGAAGGCTTCAAAAGAAAAATTAAGTTACATTAGACTAATAACTTGTAGGTGTCCAATTATAAATGAAAAAAGGACTACAGAATAAAGGTAGCAAATGCACAAATTCAATGCTATTAAAAGGCAGACACATGAGAGCTCATGTATCTTGTGCCATTTGTAAAAAGGTTGTTTTATTATCAGTGTAACTAATCACAATGAAGCCATCTCTTACAATCAAAGACATTATAATGAATTTTCTTTACAGCTACAGAGAAATGGGATTTGCTGTTCCATATCAAACTAGAACAGGCTGTATAAATTTTCCTTCATATTTATTGTTAAATGTAATTTTTATCTCTAAAATCAGCCATGAAATATTAAAAACTGAAACAACAGAATTTATATCCTTTACTTAATTTAGTTTAAACGGTCTATTCACTAAAGAGAGGGAAAAAAGGTTACATATGTATTATAGCTTACCCTCCCCTCTCCCCCCTAAGTGTTTCCATTATAAACCCTAGTTTTTGGAATTTATAACTTGGCTGTAAAAATTCACTTCATACTTAAGAGTTGGTATACTTTTCCTGTTACAAATTTGGGGGGAAAAAAAAAAAAAAAAAAAAAAAAAAAAAAATATCTGTTCCAGAAGGAAGTCAAGAAAGGATGTAAGAAAAGAAAAAAAAAATCAGACAAAAAACTTCAAGGCCTAACCACTTAAATCAGTAAATAAGGGCCATCTATCATAATTCAGACTCATCTTCCATCTCAGGGATCCAGTGGGAGACGATCAGCTGGCTGCACTGCAGCCTCTGGATGGATAGGTGCCAGGTGCTGACCTCTATCTGCTGCTGACCTGCCAGGTTCAAGCTGCCAGACTGGGGATGAAAACCTCCCTTGCCTACTGCTATCCTGTCACTAGAGTCATCTGCCTATCTGGGAACTGGATGAAATGAAGTTATCAAGAACAACAAAAAAACCATTAAAATCACCTGGATCAGACAAAAGACGAAACACACCAGCACATCTTAAAAAAAAAAAAAATTAATAGACAAAGCATTTAACAAAGGGCTTCTCCCAGTTCAAAGATCTAAGACTTGGAAATTCAGGAACCGGATACTGCATGTGAAGATAAAGGCAGACACAAAAAAAAACCCCAAAAACCAGGTGTTCATGGATGCCAAAGGATTAAAGGGTATAAAAAGGACTTTATGTAATACAGCGTGAAAAGAAGCTAATCCATAAGAAGGTACATTCCAGAATGAAGCATGGAACAAGGCAACAAAAGACAAGCACCTATGACCTCAAAGTGTAGCCTACAACTTAGGCTATTTCCTACTACCAGTATCTTATTTTCATCTCTCCCTGACAGCACAAGGAAAAGCACAAAAACATAATATACCTTCATTGTCAGAGTCCCTATTTTAGAATCTGAAAGAAACAGAAAGAAATAGCAAGGAAGCAAAACCCTCACTTGGTTCTCACAGTGCAGCTGGTAAGATGGTCAAGCTGACAGAAGCAATCACCAAGACCATGGGTTTCAACACAGCCTTTATTTAGTCTGTAGCTAAATTTATTCACCTGGAAAGGCTCTCCCTTAGCAATCCTTTAACCACAGTCCATGAGGCCAATGTACATAGTTTGCAATCTATTCCCAGAACAATACAAATTAATAAATTCATTGGTTCTCTGCAGTGAATTAGGATTAGAGGTGGTTACAGTTGAAAAAAGAAATAACCTTCACAAAAAGATCCTTTGCTAGACCAAATTAATCTGGCACACATAGCTGAGGGTATTTTCAAAATACATATAAACTAAACAAAAGAAAACACATTACTTACTCTCCTGCCACATACTCAAAAAGGTACATTAGAAAAAAGAACTACAAAGCACAAATTTTAAGCATCTAGTAGACACTGAAGCCATAAATATTTTGCTATCATTGTCTGATTTTCAATAGAAGTGAATAGGAAGAAGAGAAAGAATGTGGAACTTGGTGCTCTATGGCAGAAGTACCCTGAAAACAACCAGACTAAACAGCAAAGGCTGCAACTGTTTAATCAGTTAGCAGTTCACAGCATTTACACCAGATCACTAAGAGGAAAAAGAAAAAGGAGACCTCAGAAAAGCCTTCTCCTCCAAACCTACTGCAGCTGCTGGATAGCATGATGTCCCCTACTTCTGAAAAAGCAGAGTTTCAAGTCTGAACACTTCCTGTAGGGAACAGTAAATTTTCATGACGATTCAGTAAAATCCACATTCACTACAAGTATTTTATTTTTTAGGCTAAAAAGTGCATAGACATTAAAATTATTTCTATTCATTACATTTATTGGAATTTATGGTTAAAATGTATTCATTACAAAAGCAGACATTGAACAAATGTGAGCAAACAGTTACTTGTTCTACCTGCCAGCTGTTATTTAGTGGAAGGGCACTGAAGGAACATTAGGAGCACTTTGGAGAACTATTCAGACAAATATTTGAAAGCAAAACCTCAACAATATGGCATTTGATAACAAATCTTGCTGGAATCTGGAGGAGTACTAGTCTGAAAATGTGCCTTTAAATTGCCCCCATTTGGAGTGACTGGCATGACTATTTTCTATACATTTTTACATTGCTTTATCCAGCCAGCTCACTAAATCATTAAAAACACACACGACCGAGCCTCAGTTTGACCTGCAGTGACTCCTGTATGTACCCTCAAAATTAACACAAGCACTGAATGTTACTAATCTTCAACTTGTAATAACAGATCAAAGAACACTGCCCTGTAATTTAATACAAGCTAAAATCATAATGCTGAACTGTGCATTTTCAAACAAGTGGTTTACAGCTCCAGATTTAAAATGCAAAGTTTCCATTATATTTAATAATTAAAATGCATGCTGTGTTATGGTTACATTTGGTGACTGGATTAGTAGTACCCCAACTGAGTTAAACAATGCCTTTTTCCTATTAGAGCTCATATTACCATATTATCTATTTGTTTAAGAAAAAGAAGAAAAAAAGCACAGCAAGGAAGAAGGAATAAAAAAGAAATATGAATATCAAACATACTGAAAGACAGAGAGGACCAAGACAGAGAGAAGATCTGATATCAGCAAAATCTATGCTAGCCAAAAGCAGAAATGCTGATGTGTACATTTAAAGCATGGAAACTTTTTTAAGAAAAAAAAATATATTCTCCCTTTGTCAATAAGGGTTATCATCCAAAGTAAAGCCTTTAAAGCAGTTTGTTTTCCTAGATGCAGTTTCTACAAATTCAGGGAATACAGACATCACTGTCAAAAAGCGAATGCTCTCAGGCTGTCAACTTCTTAATCAGGGTTTGACTTTACTGGAAAGTGTGAAATTATGTAATTATTTATGCTTGGCAATTCAGCTGGCTTATACAATTCCAGCACTATGGACACTTTCTTTTATAAAGCAAAAATCCTACTGCAAATTTATTTAAGGCAGTATACCATTCTTTGTTTCTCTGCCTTCTAGGTGGTTAACTCGAAATTGAAATATATTATGTGAAGTATTTCTCCTTTCTCAAAACAGATACCATTGAGCTTAGAAATATAATTTACAAGGATAAAAAAATTATTAAGAAATAAAATAGAAATGGAACCATGGTCACAGTGACATCAACTGAAGTTTTTTCTCAGCACTGTCAAACAGATTGGGTGTCATTCAAAACTCTGTAATTACAAGTCTAACGACCCTTGTGTAACAAAAGAATAAACAAAATAGTATTTGACCCCACATCTTACATTGCGTCGCTCTCATGTAACATTCACATATAAATTTCAGAGATTAGCTTTGTTTCCAAGTGCATTTTAATTATCTTGATATCAGTAGCAGATTTGAAGACAAGCTTTTGTGCTTGAAAGCTCACCTGCCTCTCCAGCTATAGTAGTTGGTGTAATGTATCACCTCTGCCTGAATGCCGCCTCCTCAGAAGTCTGTCCCAATAGGCCATGTCTCCTTTGCACACAACATACAAAGGTACCCATCCTCTGACAACAAAACCCATTTTATTCAAGACTGTACATCAAAACACACTTTATTGATACCAGCAAATTCTGAAATCACAATGATGTGAACAGAGGCAAAGAGAAGGTATCTGTGCAAGCCAGCCTTCACCTGCAAAGCTCAGTATGTTTTTCACCTGGAAACAGGAACCGAGTAGCCTGAGCGGAGCCAGAGAAAGGCATAGTCAGGATCTACTTGTCCTCTGCAAACAACTCTGCAGTATCTCACAATTTTGTGCCCAAGGATTCTTGGGTTCTGACAGTTCCTTATGTCTCATCAGATGTCTGCTTTGGAGCAGCAAAAAGGACAAGTCCAATGTCAGACCTATGTCGACTTTCTTTTCAGTCTCCTCCTTTCCTTCCTTCCTCAGATTTCCATCCTTACTGCAAATTCCTTGGGCTACACAAAGAAGGTAAGACAGACACACACAAAGAAGACAAAGCAATACTTGTCATGAATTTTCAAGGTACCTAGCTTTAGAGTGGTTCTCAAATTACAGAATCATCAGGGTTGGAAGGGACCTGAAGGATCATCTAGTTCCAACACCTCCTGCCATGGGCAGGGACACTTTCCAGGTTGGACAGAGCCACATCCAGCCTGGCCTTAAAAGCATCCAGGGATGGGGCTTCTACCACCTCCCTGGGCAACCTGTTTTAGTGTCTCACCAACCTTACAGTGAAGAGCTGCTTCTTAACATCTAATCTAAATCTCCCCTCCTCTAGCTTTGATCCATTCCCCCATTCCTGTCACTACCTGACATTCTAAAAAGTCCCTCACCAGCTTTCTTGTAGGCTCCCTCCAGATATTGGAAGGCCATGATAAGGTCTCCTCGGAGCTGTCTCTTCTCCAAAATGAACAACCTCAACTCTCTCAGTCTGTCCTATAAGGAGAGGTGCTCCAGTTCTCTGATCATCCTCATGGTCCTTCTCTGGACATGTTCCAGCACATTCATATCTTTCTTGTAATAGGGGCTCCAGAACTGGACACAGTAGAGCAGCGGAGTCTCACCAAAGTGGTGTAGAAAGGGAGAATCACCTCCCCTGACCTGCTGGCCACACTTCTCTTGATGCAGCCCAGGATACAGTTGGCTTTCTGGGCTGCAAGTGTACACTGGCAGTTCATCATATTGAGCTTCTTATCCACTAGCACCCCTAAGTCCTTTTCTTCAGGGCTGCTTTCAAGCCAGTCACTGCCAGGCCTGTATCGGTGCCTGGGACTACCCCAACCCAAATGCAAGTTCCTAAACTCGGTCTTGCTGAACCTCATGAGGTTGGCATGGGCCACATATCTGTGCCTTTAACAATTAAAGTCCAATCACAACAATTAAAACAAAAATGTTTTTGCATACAACATATCTGCAAAGTTCCTGGTACCATCAGGTAACATTACTGTATTATAAAACCTCTCAAAAAACAACTTCTGTTTTCTGGGGTAAGATTTGGACACACACCAAAAAGAAACAAACAAACAAAAAATCCACTTTCATTTCTTTGGGTTTGTATGCACAAATTATGAAATGAAGAGCTTGTGTCAGGTTCTGATTTTGATCATTTTGACACAAATTGAAAAAATTGTGTTAAACTAAATGGAGATATTCCAATTTATAGTCAGGTAAATGACATCAAATTCTAGTCCCAGGTTTTCTTTCCTTCCTGATTCAATTACATTAATGTACACTCAAAACAAAGCAACTACTAGTAGTCCTACTATTTTTTTTTTCAGCAGAATGTTACAAAAAACACCACATACACACATATACATGAAGTCATCAGGGTTCTTTCGTATGTCTGTCATCTATCTGAAGTGTCACAACAGGGTTTATAGTATGTGAGTACCAACATATCATCCTAAGTGCCAGGCAGAAGTGAACCTGTTTCCTGTAAGGATCTATAGGCTACCGGTTTTCCCTAAAATACTTTCTATTAACCTGATTCATATACAAGATACCAAATCCACAACACTGTGTTATTCCATGGAGTGCACTGGGAAAAGGCCCAATAACTAAATATTGCATCCTCACGCTGTTAAAAGGTTTGACAGTATTTATTGCCATATTATCCCTAATTATCAGTTTAAGCTTGTTAACAAGAACAGTTCATTTAAGGTAAACAGGAATTATCTTTCCATTGTATAGGTAAAACTTGTAAATAGGACAGCTCATAAATTCTAAGATGAGAGTAAGTAGGAAGCTATTCATTAAGACTCAGATTATAAATTCAAAACATGAAGCATAACATGCTTAAAGAAGATGGTTTTATTTTTAAAAGCATTCATTACACTCTCATTTCCAAGCCTCAGACTTGTAAATAATTTAAAATGAAAATGCAAACAACAGGGAGAAAAAAAAACAACAAAACAAATGCAATTCAAATCAGTCCATTGTTGTACCAATAAAACAGAAAATGATAGAAAAGAAGCTGGTAGATTTTGAAGACAATATCCAGAAAACACTTTAATGTGCTGTATCATTGAACTTAGATATTATGCTAGCACTGGATCCAATCCAAAAAAAATTAGTTCTGACTTACAACAATGAAGCTGTGCCCGAGAAAGGATACACAAGCTCAACTAGTAAATTTTAGTATTCATTGCATTTTATTCTAGAGCTGCCAAAACAAACAAACAAGCTGCAGCTTATAGATGCTCTTAGGTTCTTTTTTTTTTTCCTTCATTTTGACTTTTCAGAAATGTATATCGTATTAACAATTTATACGACAGAAGGCAAGAACCCCCTTCCCTTTAATGAGTAAGATAAATCTATGTTTGCCTCACACGGGGAGCATGAAAAGAAACAGTCTTTACTTCACTGGCACTGAAAATGGGAAGTGAAGACAAAAGTAACAAATCAAACAGAAATCAAACCAACAAGGATCACTGCTGCCCTTGCTGCATATCCAATGTCAATACAACCCTGCAGAAGCTGTGTTACACACAGCAAGGAACTAGAAAAGAATGTTCTGCCTTTAATGAATTTTTCAAGTTTGCTGTATTCCTATGCCATAGTTTTTTGGGGAAAAAGATGGCCACATATGCTGGGCATCACAACAAACATGCTCTTCAGAAGCCTTAAGTTTACAGTCTGTACGGCACACACCAGGAAATCTGACAGGGTTTGGCCAACCAGGATTTTCAGTGTGGGTGCAGAACATGAGTAGGGCACTTGGAATTTCCAGGCAGTACAAGATCAGTGAGTCCGAGGTTTCATCACGTGAACTGAGACCATTAGGTCACTCCAATAATGTTTTCCCTTGACCACAGAACTGGGTGCTGCCAGCATGCTACACATCACTGGTACAGGTAAAGTAAGCAGCTGCTAAGCTGCCTCTTCAAACTATGTCTGGGTGGACTATCTCATGAGTTTATAGCAAAAATGTTCTACTAACTTACCAAAAGCAAGCCCAATCACTAAGCCTCCAAATGGAAGTGGGTATTTGTTTGTAGGAAACACAAAAATATTAATTTTTAAAAAACTTGAGCGACATATACATCCAGATCTAGACACTGAAATACTGCAGAAATACTGCAGAAATACTGCATAACCTAACTACTCTGCATGCATCCTCCTTGGCCATTACATATGCCACACACAGAGAACAGCTTGCATTTTTGACCCAGAAGTGCAGAGACAATTAATATTTACACCTCTACCACTAAGGACCAAAGGTAACTAAGAACATTTCCAACCTCCTAGTCCAGTTACATATAGCCCAATGTTATAGACTGTAGTTCACTAGGAGGCCAGTCTACTCAGGGGAAAAAAAAAAAGTCAGCCTGCTGTAGAACAAAACACAACAAATCAAAATTTCAGCAAGCAACAACTCTGCTATGCAGGACTGGAAAGCAGTCACAAGTCATGCAAACTAGCATTTCACTTTTGGAACATGGTTTCTGACTGTTTCTAAATAGCACTTGAGTTACTCCTTTGTGAAGCATGGGAACTGACCAGCACCTGTCATTTTCACATTGAGAAAGAAAGTGGACTTCTGCTCTGAAGCTATAAATCACTGCTGGTTTTATATGTTTGCAACACAACCGTACTACAGAATCACATTTTGAAGAACTGAAATTAAGTAACTTACACATATATTTAATATAAACACCTAGAATGGGTTATGGACTCCTCTGTAACTACAGGCCTTTCACTGGCAGACAGCAGAAACAGATCACCAGCACTGACAGTTGCAGAACAGGAATGCAGGTGTGGTTCCTCTGTTTCGGACACACAACTTCTGCAGAAGATACCTTTGGAATTTCTGCTGGTGAGAAATCAGATTACAAGAACAACACCTTTACATTTTTTGCCTCTTCACTGGTTTTATTCATACAGGCTAGCAAACACTTTGAGCTTATGTCCTAGCACAGGCTGAAATAAACATTTTTTCAAGTACCAGTTCAGCTGTTGGTGTGTTTTATTTAAAACTTCATACACATTTGTGTAATGTCCCAAGAATATATGCTGCAAAGGCAAACAGACCAAAGATTAAACCACTCCAATGTTACTGGAGAGATCTCATGTGAACTTTGACTCCCTGGGCCAGGTTTGCAATGTCACCAAACATGAAGCCTTACTGACAATTCATTCTCTCCAAGACACCCATGGTTAATCCTATGCCTCTTACTATGACTAAGCATCACCAGTGAGGTGTACTATTCATGTTCAACTTCCACCACAAAATGCTACTGTTTCTTCTGTTTTTTCACTCAAGTTGATTCCTGGGGAGAGCAGTTTCACACCTTTGTGGCTGCTAGCCAGACACTGTATCCAGCCACACTTGAGGCAGCAGCAGCAATGTCAGACAACCATGCTATCCTGAGCTATCAAAGCCTACTGTTGCTTTGCGAAGTGCAGCAGCTCTTCTTGCCCCATCACCACAACTCTTGTAAGAAAGAAAATCAGATAGAATAATCATGTCATCTTATCTTCCCATCCCCAAGCCCTACTTTTGGTGATGTGCTTTCAAGAGAATAACCTATATACCAATCTAAAAAGTGAACATGGTAATGTCAACAAACACCATGATACTGTGGTGTTAATTTGTATGAATGATTAGACCAAAAATGTCTCAAACCAATGTTTTTATTTGAGTGATGAAATCATTCACCCAGTGCAGCCTTTTTGTTTCCCCAAGAGAGTATTTAATGTAGGAGCTCCTCAACTGCAGTTCAACCACATTTCATATGCCAACCTGGTTGTAAAACTTCGGTTATGCACAAAACCCCAGGTCTGTATACAATCAAAATACTTACCAAAGAAACCCAAAACCAAAATACTTGCAAAGAAAAAATAAACAATAAAAACAACTCACCACAAAACCCCCCAACAACCAAAAACCTACAACAAAACAAGGTTATGTTTTTCTTAATGCAATGCACACTCATGTTGTGTACACCAACACAAAAAAGTGCCATTCCTCACTGCAAGTACTGAGTATTGTGACTGAGATCTGCTTCATGTACATTCTTTCTCTAGGTGGTTTTTCTATAAAAGGAGGTAAGTTAAAAAGAAAAAAGTTTTTAACAAAGAAAACTGCTGTGCAAATAAATTAAAAAATCTTTGATGCTGTTACAACAGTTCTTACAGAAGCAGGGTAGTAATGGACCTAACTCAGGTTGTTTGAATTACATTTCCCAAAATGCTAATAAAACTGACATGTTTGAACATACTGAAAAAGTTACAGTCCATCATCATGCTGTCACATCAGTGCATCTGACTTTTTTTTTTTTAAATGTATGGATTATACAATTACTGCCAGACTCCATATTTTATATATAAAAGCTACAATCTGATTATATGTCCATGCTGAAATAATTTATGAAATAAGGGTGGAATGACTGTAATGTTACTTCTGTGATGAATGTAACTTGCTGTGAATAGTCTAGGATATTGCAAGAGAGACCAAACTGAAGACTGTAATTGTCTTCATCTTTCATGAAGAGGTGTGACCTGGGAAAAGTATAGATCCCAACATCCAAAGCTCCAGCTTGATTACTCATGTGCTAAGAATGGAAATATACAATTTATAGTCTTCACAGGCCACACCTTTAGATTATTAAGGTAAGGATCACAGCAAATTACATCCAATGTTTAAAACCTGTTAGTCTATTATTGTTTTGCATCATCAGCAAATCACTCCTGCCACTAATATCCTTGCACTTTTGGATTCCTATTATTTACTACTCTCTAAGTGGTACCATCATGCTTAGCGTAATATAGATGAACATGAATACATGATAAACTCAAGGTCTTGCAAGTCTGCATCAGAATAATTAAAAAAGAAAAAGGGTAAAGGAAGAACTATTAACTATAGAAATTCTGAGATCACAAATAGCTACAAGTATACAGATCACAAACTAAACGTTTTACTTTTCTCCCCCCACCACCAAAGCTGTATTTGAGTATTGTGGTTCACAGGTCACACTAATTATAGAATCATAGAATCATAGAATCATAGAATAGTAAGGTTGGAAGGGACCTCAAGGATCATCTAGTTCCAACCCCCTGCCATAGGCAGGGACACCTCCCACTAGTACAGGTTACTCAAGGCCTCATCCAAATTATTTACTTGAATTATCCAAATTAATTACTTGAAGCAGCAACAGGAAACCTATTACAAGTCAAATTACGCATGATAACCTATTCCTCAGAGGTCAACTAAACCAGTTAGGTTTTAATGATCTTTCCCACCGAAGATGCATCTCTTTAGAAATGCTACACAAATTATGGGAACAGACTCCTTACTAAACGTAACAGGGCCCCTGAAAGTCCACTGACTCCCTACAGACTACAAACCACGTTCAAAATCACAGGATCATGAGAGCTCTGGTGTCATGACTCAGACTGCTGTTTGGTGCAGAGTAAAGGCCAAAAATGGCTACAATTGGTTTATTACTTTTAAGAACTGCTTACAAAGCTCCTGTTGTCACACGCGCGGTCAGTCACTGCCAAACGCACAACTTCTCAAGCTCATCCACACTTAAGTGACCTTCGGGAAAGGAAGGGAAAGTAAGCAAACGTGGGATTTGAGCAGCAAATGCACTCAAAGCAGAGCTGAACTACGGCATTAAGTCACGCCTCGATAGCTGCAGAGGGCCAGCCCAAGCAGCAGCACCGGCGGGCTACAGAACCATACGCGGCATCTGGGCGCGGTACCGGGCCAGTCTGAGTCGGAAGCTCTACAGACGGCCCCAGCCCCAACTCGCCCGCACCTCGTTGCGTCTGCGCAGACGCCGCACTGAGGGCTGCCCAGAACACGCACAATCGCTGCCGCGGTCAAGGTGCCCAGCCCGGTATCGTCCAAGTGAAGCACTGACTGTTGAGGCCAAGAGTCCCCACCAATGTCTCCTCAATGTCCTATCCGGTGAACGGGTACGGACAGCGGTCATAACCTCACTGCAGCCAGCCCCACCCGGTTTCACAGACCGCGCGTGCGCGGCGGCGGCCACGCCGAGCCCCGCTGCAAAGGGAGACGAAAGGAGGTGGGGTANGGATGGCATCCGTCCCAGCTCGACCCGACTCGACTCGACTCGACTCGACTCGACTCGACTCGACTCGACTCGACTCTCCCGTTCCGTTTCCCGTGCCCGTCCTGCAGCCCTCCTTTCCCCCCCACCCCCAACCAGCCGCCTGCGGCAGAGCGGAAGGAAAGAACCACAGCTCGGGCATGCTGAGACAGCCAATGGGCGCGCGGGGCATTCTTCCCGCCCTGGGCTTCCCAGCCACTCGGCGAGCGGCGTGGGAGGTACAAAAGATGGGATTGGCTCAGCTGAGCTCTGCTGGCCACCCGCCCACCAGCACCAAAAAAAACGACGGTAGCAGAGAGGCCCAAAAAGCCTGAGGGGAGACGTCGGCCTGATCGCCGGCCAGCCACGGCCTCGCGGCCGCATAAGTCTCCCCTGCAAGGGTCCAAAGCGGCAGTCCTCCTCGCGCTGCCGAGCGGCGGAGCGAAGCGGCCGCGTTCTCTATGGCCACGCTTACCGCACGGGGGGAGCCGTCCGCCTCCGCTTGTGATGATCTTGGTCACAAGTGGCACGCCGTAGATTCGCCGTCTTGCGTCACGCCCAGAGCGAAGCGCGCAGTGCGGAGAGGGAGGTGCGCGGGTCCCGCTTGTGTGACGCGCGGCCGGGGCGGGAGCCGCTTTAACGGCCGTTCCTGCGTACGGCCTCGCGCGGCGCTGCGAGAGCCTGCGCCGAACGGCCGCCGCGCGGAGCCGGGGCGAGCGCGCGCCGCCACCGCTATCTTCCCCTCGGCAGCCTCCGACTGGAATGCTCGTGATCTGGGGCGTACTGGGCTGCTGCCGCTGCCCGGTCTGCCCTGCTCCCTTCTCGAGGAAGCAGACTCCACGTTTAGCTAGGCACCGGGTGCTGAGGGAAGAGAGGGAATCTCGTGGAGTTGCTTGGAGTTGACTCTGACCCGTCGGGTTAGGTGTCATGTTAACACGAGGGCACGGCTTTTAGTCCCCGGCTCGGAAGAAAACGAGAAGCAGCGGATCTAGTGTTGAAAGTGCTTAAACCCACCCTGTATGCGTGTGGCCTCTGGCACGGCAGCTCCTGCCTCTGGATTGCACTATTACCAGCTTATGGTGCGGAGGGGTGTGCATAAACTTGGTGCCTTATTGTCTTGTTTGGCACGGTTGGTGCAGTGAGAGTCTGCTTTCATCTGGGATGGGTGCTTTGAAGGACGGGGAAAGCAGGAGTGAGTGGAAACGCTGCAGAGCAGTCATTCACTAAGGCTGTGTTTAAGGTGACAGAGTCTCCAAGGCACTGACTGTGCTTCTGCCAGCGTTTTTAGAGGCACTAGTCGGAAACAATTGAATAAGGGGGAGAGGTAGACAATTGTAAAACATCTTAAAATTCATAAGCTGACGGAGAAATAAAATCTTTGTATTCTCTTTCTGTATTTTAAGATGCATCACGTGACTAGTAATAAAGAAACATGGTCTTTTAAAGAGTCTTTACTAGGCTTCAGCTGTTTATTCCCAGTTGCTCCTAACTTTTAAAAAGCAAGTTTATCATTTATGTTATGCATGCACAGCATTTTTTTGGTAGGTTGAAGCATCTAACAGCATTTAGCATGCTTAAAGACTCTTAAAGGGAGTGTCAGGAGTAGAGACTACACCTGGAGTTTGGCTTTCAAGTAATCCAGTGGGTAAAAAGTCCATTCAAGCATGCTAATTATGCCTAGCAACTTTCCGTTTCATTTAGCCGGTTAGTCATTGTCTTATGACACAACGTTGCCTGATTGGGAGTGGACTGCAGAGACCAAGAATGGTTTTAAGTATGAAGAGCCCATACAGGCTGAGCTGTTCATTGACTGGAAATGGAGTGTGCAGACAAATGACCAAAGTCTTGGTAAAGATTGAAATAAATGAGCAATGTATAAAACACAAGCATCTGTAGATAAAGTATTGCGCAGAACATAGGCACCAGGATATCTCTGTTCAGTACCTCAGGTTATAGTACATATTTTAATTGTCCTCTGCGTATGCGTGTCCCTCTACACAGGGAAAGATTTTCTTATTTGTGACAGAGCCATATTTTTTGTTATTTACAAGCACAGTTAAGAACTAAAAGTGTTTCGAGGAGGTTATCAAGAGACTACAGAAGCCATTGACAGTTTAAGAATGATCTGATTGAGAGCAGTCTAACTGATGACAGCCTAATTCTTGTTAGTTCTCAGCGTGGAAAAATAGGTAAAGTAATTGTTTGATGTCCCTCAAGCTCAGTTTCTTGGCAGTTTACAAATCCCTTTTATATGCCTAAACCTTTTAGTAAGTCTGTGCCTCAAGTAACTAAATACTTGTGGTGTGCAGGTCAGCACACTGCTCCATCCATTCTTTCATCATCTGCTTGCTAAGAGGAAACCTAGCTGGAGTTTGGCGAATTGAAATACTTTTAACAGTAGATGAAAAGGCAACATTTTGTTAGGAAGAGCCTGAAGAGGGAGCTATTGGTACAGTAGAAGCAATAATTAAGGCAGAAGAGTTGTTAATAAAATATATTTGTAAGAAGAATTTATTTATTTTTATGTTTAAGCTGTATTTGTTAGATGTGTACAGCTGTACCTGCATTTAATGCCCTCGTTTAGGTGCGTGCACAATTGTAACGTCATGCTGAAAATAAAAATGCTTGTTTGCTCTGAAAGATTTATGCTGATTATATTAAAGTGCAAACCGAATATGTCTGATTAATTAGTAAAGCATTAGTTAGCTAGTAGATTAGCTTACAAACAGATTGTAAACACAGAATGTATTTATTTTCTAACAGAATACAACATTAGGAATGATTTAATGGTTACTAGATGTCATCCACACTGCAGCACTGATTTCACTAGAAGTGTGGCTCATTTAAAGAGTAGTACCAGCTCTTCACTGCCTGTGTTACTTAAATTACTTTCATAGTAATATTTTGTTTCCTCATGTACAGGAAGTAAACACAGCTTTGTGATTATTAACAGAAATCAGTCATTTAGTGGGATAAAAGCAGTCACAGTAATTACACTTGCCAACCTCAAGTTGCAGCTTTTCTTGTACATCATATTTGTTTATAAAAACAACCCTGTGATGTGACAGCAGTCCTGTAGCTCATGTCTGATAGACTCTCCAAAGAATGTTGCATTGTGTCTGTGGGATAGTCCTGTAGCCAGTAGTATTGTTGGGTACTTGAATTTCATAACATCCATTATTTTTTCCCATAATAGCAAGTTTCTGAAGAAAAGCTGCAGATATCTTTATTCTGACAATGTGATTACATTCATCAGAAAACATCAAACAGAATAATTAGGATGTAAACACCAGGAACACTCTCAATGTCAGTTACCTGTGAGTATATACTTAGATATACCTTCCCTTTGTGAATGTAAATAATTTTTTCCCTGCATAAAAGGCAACTTTTGAAAAGCCTTATAATGGTGGTGGCTTTTTTTTTTAACTTGAAAAGTGGGGGTAAGTGGTGTTGTCAACATTGTTTTTTGTTTTGTTGGGGGATATTTTTATTATTACTAAGTTGGATGACATTTTATCTCGTAAATGTTGGCGATTGAAACAAAGGGCCTCACTGTTCCCTTTTTGTTCCCCTAAGTGAACACTGTAGTAAGCTAACAAGGTAAGTGTCTGTGTTGTTGGATAGTCAAACTGAAAAACATGCTGCTCTGAACTGGGTACACAGCAAAACTCAAAAGACCTTGAAAAACACAACACTGTGCTTAGGAGTGTTTGTAGCTCTAAGTGTCAAGGGCTGTGATTTAGGGAGCAAAATGCAGTATTGCAGTCTGGCTGGTCTGCTGCTGCATGCTGCTAAACCTGCTGCAGTTTGACATAGTTGTGTGAACCATCTCCCTCACTGCTGGCACAGCAGTGGCATGATTTCTGGCCTAGCTGGTTCTGGGCACTGCCTCAGTAGGAAGACAACCTGGGGAAAACACAGGAAGCTTTCTGGCTGTCTCAGCAGGTCTACCAAGGGGCCAGGCAATCAGCAGTGTTGTGCTTTAGCCAGGACTGGCTAAGACATGGCTTGCCCTGAAGTGAGTTTATTGAAATGCACTACAGGGCTGCCTGCGTGGAACCTGGAGATAGCATTTCGGTCCACACCACCCATTGTGTGAAAAGGGACAGAGTGATCTGCATGCTTAAGCCTGGTCTGCAGCCTCTTGCCCACCTTAGCCTGGAAGCCAGAAGGTGTGTGGCTGCTTCAGGGTGTGACTGCACCTTTATGCTAAAGTGTGCCAGCAAAGTCACATTGCTTGTGGCAGCTGTACTCTTTTCATTAAAGGTTGCACCTTCTTTCTTACTTTGTGTTGCCCTGTGGGTTCGTAGCCAGCTGTGCCAGGTAACTGGTTTGAAGTATGAAATTATCTATTTGCACACAAACAAAATGCTCCCCTGCTGCTTATTTAATTTTTCTGTTGTAATGAAGAGAAGCCTATGCAAACAAGTAAAAATGTTGTTAAATAATGTAACAAGAGAAGTTGGGAAACCACAAATGCAATGTAAATTTTTCAGAAAACTGAGAAGGAATGCCTGCAGGCTTAAATGAAGGCTGAGAAGGGGTCTGTTTGAACTCCTTAGAATTTTATAAAATGCAAAAGAAAGAGATTTAACAAAGCTGTGTGCATTGAGTGGTGGCTTCACTGAGGCCCTTGAGGAGTCCTGATCTTTAATCAGATGACTGAATAATCTAGAGTTACGTTTCTCTAAAACCAAGTTAGAAGACAGCTGAGAAGTGGCAAGACAAGTGTTTTAACAACTATGATTTATAAAATTCTGGAACTGTAGTCAACAAACTCTCCACTCAGTGTCACAGTTTGCAGAATCACATAAATAGTAATGAATTGTTCCACTGTAATTAAATAGAACTGTATGAATTGAAGCAGTCACTGGTATGTCAGAGTAGATGCCAAAATGGCGATGTTAACTCTGCATACAGAATTTGCTGTCTTACCAGGAAGGCAGTAATGCACAGGACAATAGTAAAGCAGCCATAAACTCTTTAACTTGTAAGTGTAAAAAAAAGTGATACTTACAGGACATTCAGATGAGGGCTCTGCTACTGCTTGTCTTCTCATGCCAGCAAACTGCATGTTGGGAGCACAACAAATATTTTCCAGTTTTATTTTCAGAGACTACAGTTTCAATAATAAATTCAGGGGGAAAAAAGAAACATGGCTAGCATAAACTAAATTACTTTTACAGATACAAGAAAATGCTTAAGAAAATACTAAAGAAAATTGCAACTGCATCTTAAGCCTGGGCAACATGCAGTTGGCTGGCAGTTTGTGTTCTCTCATGGTGAGAGATCACTGGAATGATTTGAGACAGGTAGCAGCATCAGTATTGTTCACGCATATGTAGACAACTTCTGGTTTCTTTCTGTGTTCTTCTACAGCTATATACAAGTCTGAAGCCTGACAAAGCCAAACCTCCAAGGATTTGTTTTTGTTGTGCTGTGGGTTTGGTTGGCTTTGTTTGGTTTTTTTTTAAGTAAAAAGGTAATTCATTGCAGTAAAATGAAAGAGACTCATTTATTACCCTGCGTGAAGATGTCCAGCTCGCCAGTATTTACAGCTCTGTCGCTGTACAATTAATCTCTTACAAACCCACAAAACAAGTTTCTGAAAGACAAATATCTCAAATAAAAAAAAATCAAATCTGGTACATTATGCATCAATACATTAAGATTTAATGTGGTATCAGAACAGGTCAGAAAAGAACTTGCAAAGAAAGTCATGCTACATGGAATACAGATTTAATCCTTATTTTTCATCTTTGCCAGGTCAGCACTTTCTCTGCCTAGCACACACAGCCCAGTCCTGTTAGGGCTACATCCACAGGTTAAGAACCTGTGTAAACTGTCAGCTTTCTGGGAGGCATTTTCTAGTTATACACTGAAATTGTCCAAAGCTCACAGGGTAAGGAACGTGACCAGTTTTCTTTGCTGTCAGGATGCATTGTGTACTTCAAATAACAGACTTGTTTTGGTTGGAAAAGACCTTTAAAACTGAAGCAAATATACTCCAAGTTCAATGTCTCGTGATGTTTTTGCAAGCATTTTTTCACATCTGTTGAAGTCCACAAAGTCCACAATGTTCCTGCATTGAGAAGTAAGTGATAGTGGCAAGTTTCACACAAAGAACCTGGGAGGAATTACATAACAAAATGCAAGCTTCAAGTAGTAGTTTCAACTCTTCAAACTCTGTGAGAGTGAAGTTACTGGGAACCCCTTCTGTCACCCTCCCTCTCAAACAACTCACTCTGGATTGAAGAATCAGCTGAAAAGCATTGCAGAAACTGCTCAGGCAGAGCTGTAAAGCCTCATAACAATCAGTGGGTTTTTTGTTACCTCCTCAGAATGTAGTGAAAATATTTAAATAGCTTCTAAATGACTTGAGAAAGATTTTCAACTGGTTCAAGTTCCTACCTCAATTAAAATCTGCAGACAGGTTGCAAAATTGTATATAACCATGCTTGTATTGTTAACAGGTCAGTTTGAGTTTCCTGATCAATTTTTATGGAAACTAATGTAGCAGTATCCAAAGAAAATCATTGACTATGTATTTGTCAAAATGGGGAACAATTTCTTCCCTGGAAGGGTTGTCAAGCCCTGGAACAGGCTAACCAGGGAAATGATGGGATCCCAGATCCTGGAGGGATTTCAGAGCCGTGTAGGTCTGGTGCTGAGGGACATGGTTTAGTGGTGACCTGGCAGTGCTGAGTTAATGGTTGGACTCGATGATCTTAAAGGTCTTTTTCAAGCAAAACATTTCTATGATTCTATGACATGAAGGTGTTCTTCATACATCTTTCTGAAGAACACAGCTGAGATCACCAAAATATTTGGCAATAAAGCTGAGTAGTATAAAAAGCTCTCTGTGAACAAGGAACTATTAATATTTTTCTATTTACATATTTCTTCTTAACATACTTACCTCTAAAAGAAAATTATGTGTCTGCAGCTCAAAACAGAGATGTATATGGACATATACAGAGTCGGACTTGATAATCCTTTTGGGTCCTTTCCAACTCAAGATGTTCTGTGATTCTACAATGCAAGGTAAAAATGTGAAAAATCAATTAAGCTTCATCTTGAGGCAATAAAGTACCACACTAATAGAGTAACTTACATGAAAACTGTGGTAACATCTGCAGTTCTCACCGATTCCAGAGTCACTGTCTTTCTAGAGGAGAAGTCTTCTAACAACAGATGCATTTGAGAAAGCAAATGAAAAGGAGAAGGGATGAGAAACTGCAGATGTTTTTTAGGATCTTAGAAAAATCCCTTGGTGGAAAGTAGCTGTCAGCAAGTGTTTTGATAAACCCAGGGAACAGACTAGAGGTAGGTGAGAACAAGGGCATGCAGTTATGTGCACTTACAATATGCAAGTTCTGCACACAGAGGCAGCCCTCACACCCTAGCGTTGAGCAGCATGGAGATGAGCCAGGGAGGCTAAACAGTATCCATGAAGCAAGAAAGCTGTATCCAGGGCTTTTTTGATACATCACTATTTTAACTTTACATGTACTTACATGTGGATGTTTCCAGCAGTAAGAAGGGGACTGTGGTCCTTGTTGGCACCACTCACTGTGGCAAGGGCTCCTTTGTCACCACTAAAGACACAGCTGCAAAATCCTTCTTGTCCAAGCATGGAATATGGACATCTTGAACTAGCAAAGTATATTATAACCTTTTTTTTCAGACAATCTAAATGCTGTATTCTAAGAGGAATAACTAACAGGAGTAGAAGTCAGGCTTCTTGGGAGTACAGTTACTGAAAAGGAAAACCATAACCACATGAGTAAGCCTAATTTTCCACTCTTGCAGGCTAAAGCAGATGGTGACCTGATTGGTTTAATCTCAGGAGCCTGATCATCTCTCTCTGTTCAGCCTCTATTGTCAGCATCTTAATATTTCACCCATTCTCCACGATTTTAGCTGACTGCCACATTTTTTAATCTTCTCTTGAGACATTACTTAAGGATTAAAAAAATTATTTATCTAATTATTAAAAAACAAATTTCAAATGAAACCCACCAATTTCAAATGGAAATTAGCATGTTCTGATTCTTCTTTCATATTAATAATCAGTAGGAAAATATGATGCCAGCCTTGAAGGTTTGATTCCCTACAACACAGATGTCAATCCCTGCAGTAGGGAAGGCTTGGCAGATCTTGACCCAGTAGAGGTGCTTTGGAGGGCTGCATTTAGTTGACTGCCACTCCCCTGGCAGTGGTGTTCACACAGGGGTTGAGTTGTGTATGCCATTCTGGGGTGCTGTTTCTCCTACAGGGGTTGTCCTGTTGGGCATCCCTGGTGATATCAGGCATCCATGTCTTCATATATGAATCAAACTCTTGTGCTGTCAGACATCCTCCACAAAGTTTTTTTTTCTGCTTATTGTCTGGATAAGTCTAATGAGAAAATGGTCCCTTTAAACAATTAACAGAAGATGATATGTAAACCAGGCAGTACATAAGTTTCACTGTAAAGAAGATCCTGGAGTAAACACAAATTAACCTTTATCACAGAGTAAAAGTTAGTCTAGAATAAAATGTAACCAGTCAAATTTGGGGTGTTCCTTTTCAGTGACTTTGTATAAACATTGCAGCACTTGTAGTTTTGCACATAAATTGGCCAAAACCCAAAGCCTTAATAAGAAAAACCTGAATCAGTATGAATAAAATAGTTTCTTTTCATAACAGGGTCAGGATTCAATTAAGTGAATATATAGATACACTTACAGATAAGTGTATCTGTATATACTACATGTATGGATGTACATAGGTACATACACGAAGTGTAGATAGGATTTCTGTAGTGAATCCACCACTTTCCTGGGCAGCCTGTGGGTTGGAATTGGAATGGGAATGCTTGACAACTCTTCCTGCAAAAATAGTTTTCCTAATATCCAATCTAAATCTCCCCAGACACAACGTGAGGCCATTTCCTCCCATCACATTGCTTGTTACTTGGAACAACCCCCTCACTCCAACCTGCTTTCAGGGAGCTATAGAGAGTTATAAAGCTCTCCTTCACTCTCTTGTTTTCCAGGCTACACAACACCAGTTCCCTCAGCTGAGGGGACAACATAACTGGCTGGTTTAGCTGTGTCTGAATTAACTACATTACACTAAAGGTTAAATTTTGAAATTTACAAAAGATAGGTTGGAACTGTGTGATTTGTCCCAGGTAGACACTAGAAAGTTTAAGCCAATTTTAATACAATTACACTAATTTTATTCTCTGTGATATGAATACTCCGTTATATTCACTGAAACCCAGCAAAACTCTTACTTAACCATTAGCCTCCATACATCTGACTGCCATACTCCAAAATTGGATGCTGTGACAGAGAGTACCCATCTACATCATCATCTTTCGGACCAGAGGCAAATTTCACTGGCAGTGAAATGAGAATTGCCCATGTGACATATTTAAAGATTGAGTAGACACCCCATGGAAACTGTATATTGTTGGATAGATTGGGAAGTTTGCTTTCCACTTGGCACAGCAACCAGTTTGCAAGAGATGGTAGTTGGCATAGCAAATCTTCCCATCTGGCCATGTTTATTAGTGAGTACCAAAGGACTTTGGTTCCCCTTTTCTTTGTAGTGCAAACAGACAAATAAAGGAAACCTGCTTGTTTTCCCATTCTGGGAGTGCTCCCCATCGTTGGCTGCTCCAGTCAGAAGCATTATCACACTTTTGTCTGAAATATTCTGGCAACAGGAACTGCCAAACCATCCCAAATAAAATCTGGGTCTTCTACAAAAACTCAAATAGATGGGAAAAATGAATTCATTATTAAGTGAAATAAAGGTGCTTTCTTCTGCTACCATTTATCTGAGCAGATAGCAAACACTAAGAGCTTCTGAGCAGAAATTATTCTGAGTATGTAGCACATTGATTTCAGGAATTGACTGCAGTCTACAAACCTCTGGCTTTATATCAGTATACTAAGAAACTAAATGAGGTCTTTTGGCTACCTCTGTTAAATATATCCAAATTCAGCAAGGTATGGAGTAAGATGTGCCTGAGTTGTTCTCTGAAAATCAGTGAGCTTTATAGGGGTAACTAACTATAGCACTTAACTGAGAAAGCTCTTTTGCCCTATGGATAAGCACAAATCCCCTGCACACTTTCAGCCATGTTAGAACTGGAGAAAAAAGAAGGAAGTTACCTGGTTTTATTGCCTTTCTTGTTGCTATATATAGTGGATCATTAACATCAGTGAGCCAAGGCTTCATACCCAACTGGATAGACACTTTCAGCTTGTTTGGACTTTTCCTCTTGGAGAAGACACCCTCCAAGTGCTCCACCATCTGCAAGGAAAACACTGCAGTCAGAAAACATTCATCTTGCAACTGAAGCTTACACCACATTCACTCTTCTGCTCTCAGAATGAATAAATAGTAGAAGCAGTCTGTTTATTAATTTGGGTATAAATTTGTGAGCTACAAAGAGGGATTTTATTTTACGCAGTTTACACAGCAGCAGCCAGAGAAAAGGTTTGCCTCTTACCTGTTGTTTCACAACCGAAAGATCCGTGTCTGGGACCCAACGGATTGAGAATTTGCCATGACTCTTCCTGGAGTAACTGTTTTAAGTCCTGTTTCATGAAAACCTCCCTCAGTCCTATGAGTAGAGAAAAAAAAAGTAATGCCACAGGTGTAGAAGCATTCCTTCAAAGAAAGAACGCTGAAACTCTGTGGGATGACACTGGAGCCATTCACAATCCATTCAAATCGATATCACAAACCAAGTTTTTTCCATCTAAAATTTGTATTTGGAGAGCCCTGTATTTTACAAACGTTTGGTTTGCAATTTAAATCAGTGTGCAGATCTTTTCGTTAAAAAAAAATAAAATAAAATAAACCACACTACTTAATACTGACTTTTTCAGTCAACATTTGTTTACCTTTATAAATACTTGGCTGAGAACATCTTTTCATGCACCACTAGAAAAGTAGTGGAGCATTGTTTTAGAATATCTTGAAGGTTGGGTTTTGGTTTTTTTTTTTCCTAGTGCAAAGGCAAATCAGGACAACTTTTGATCTGACCATTTTGATCTCTAAACTTCTTGCAAGAGAATCCTGTGACAAATTAAGCCAGACCCCTTCACAGATGATACCAAGGAAGAAATTCTACTAATGAGCATTAAATAATGCAGTAGGTAAGATGGCAATGTTCACTAACCAAGTTAATCTCTTTTTTTCTGGGGAAGATAAGAAGGGTAAAAAATTAAAGAGAAAATGTATGCATTCTAAGGAAGGAAGGAGAAATATGTAAATTATAAATTAGTCTTCATGTAGAACCCCAGGGTGCTGCTCCTTTCCTTCTACAGTGGTTTTATGAGAATAGAGCTTTATGTACACATAAAATTTGCACCACTTCATCCTCATATAGGCAAAGCATCAAAACTTTTATAGTGTAGTTACATTATACCTCTGTATTACTGATTATTACTGTCTAGCATAGGGTAATTTGGAAGCTTTTTCATGGAAATAAAAGCATCCATGTTAAAGCTCATACCAGTGTAATTATGCTAGTGATAAAACCTAAAATCACCCATTTCTCCCAGCTGCCACTCTCGTGTAGAGAGATCTTTCTGAGCCAGCCCTTACCTGCTGTTTCTTTTTTACTTAGGATATAATTTTAAAATGTTGGCAAAGAGAAGTTTATATAGCTTTGGATGCTTTTCTGGCATGTTCAGCAGACATTGAAATCTGAATGAAACAAATAAACCCCACCTGAATCACATCCACCCAAAGGTGCCTCCAAGTGGAGGATACCAGCTGAATACAATGTCTTTCCTATTGTGTAAGTGTATGCAATGGTTTAATGCTTGTTTTGTTTGATGGGTTAGGCATGGGGAGAGAGAAGGGATGTGCAAGGAAGAGGGAGCAATATTCTTAGTTTTGCATTATTCCTTTTCATTGATTATTCATGTTTGGGATCACTTTCCCTGGCTGTGGTAGCTTGCATTTTCAGTAGATTAATTTTATTTGCCTTTTAATGCTCTGTGCTCCTTTATTTTAGTTTGGGTTTGTCATTGACTGAAAATGCACATAAATGCTATGAATTGGTGATTTAAATTCTTTTTGCTAATCATTTACACAGATTTTATGTTACCTTGGTGCCATAGAGGACTTTTTTTCACAGCACTATTAGTTTTATGTTCCTCTAGATCAAATTCAGTCGATTCATACAATTTCCTCTCCTCCTCCATTAGGGCACTGATGCTATCATAGATTCTAGGGATCTGAATACAACCTGTGGGAGCCACAAGGCATCTACAAAATAAGACAGAGATGTCAGTACAAGTGGGACATGTTCCTCCACTTGCAATCACACCACCTTTTCCCTTCCACCTATCTCTTTACCAAGTGAGTAAACCTAATGAGTAAAAGCTGTTTGCATCCTTAAAGTCATGGCACCTAACTTCTTGTGTTTTCATATTTAAGAAAACCATTGAGCTGTTATTGGTGTGGAGTATGTGGTGTGTCAGCCCAGCTGCTGACATGAAAGCATCATCCTACTGAGACAAAACAGCATTAAAATGTCCATTTTCATTATGTGTGTATCTATTCAAGTTGCCACTGATCCTTAAATGTTCTTGACTAATGGAAGATTGACATCACCTTAACAGACACCTATCTAAGAGCCAGCCTTTACAAAGGACATTCCCCTCAGCTGCTGCTGTTACTATAGCAGTGCTGGAATTTGGAAACCTGGGACTTGCTTCAATTAGAATTGCCTTACTGAAGTCAATTCAACATGACACTGATCTTCATTAGGCTGATTTTTAGCCATTGCCACCTAGTTCAGTCCTGAGCAATGACTTACCTTACTCAGCAGAATTAAAGAGTCCATCATCAGCTCATGAATGATACCTCCAAAAGTTCCAAAGTGAAGGTCCTGCTCACCACAGGCAACATGCAGCAACAACACTGATTACATATAAACCTGATTCTTCTGCAAGTGTTTGTTTGCCACAGCAACTGGTGGCTTGCTTTGAAAAAAAAAACAAACAAACAAGCAACCAACAAACAACCCCCCAAAGCTACAAATGAATAGAAAACAATTACACATTTATATTTATAAAATAGAGAACATCCTATCAGGAACAATCTGCTTCAGTGAAGGGAAGACAGAGCTCTGTTTTCAACCACTAGAGAGAGAAATTCAGCTGTCTAGACCAGTTAAAGGCATTTCAGAACAAGGGTTCCTCTCCATTCCCTCTTTTGCTTCAGTAAAATTAAATACCTTGTAAATGAAACACCTAATACTGTTTCTAACATTGCAGAATAAATACTCCAAGTTCTGTATCCTTTTTATTTAATACAAAGTCTTTGTAACAAAGGCAAGAACGAACATTACTTCTTTTGCATTAGGAAAACACAACCTTAATTCCAGGCTGCAACAAATAATAATTTAGACATCTCTTGAATCATGCAGCTTTAGAATAGAGGCAGGCATTTGGTTTATTAAATGGATTCTTCCTCCAGACATATTTTCATACTCAGGTTTATCATAAACTATTTTTCTGCAATGAACTTGTTTATTCTTCTCAAAACCTTGTTAGAGCCAAGTGTCTGGTAGCAGGCAGAGATCATTTTTGATGTTTTAATAGTGTCATTTTTCTTAACCAAGACTCAGAAGAACTGAATCAAGGCTGCCAAGGCTCTTTTACTTTAAACCAAATTTCATTCTTTTTCAGACATGCAGCTTTTTCTTTAGTTCCTGACTTCTTTAATCTTCTCTTTGAGTTCCTTTATGCTTCATCAGGAAGTCTTCCAGATGAAAAATTTGTGCTCTTCATTTCACAGTAGTTCATGCTGGCTGCTAAACGTACTAAAGTGCAATGTTACTTGCTTCTGCAATGATTACAAACATTTTGTATGCCTTTTAAACCCAGGGATCCAGCTAAATTCAGTCCCTTTAGGCAGATACATTGCAGTAAGCAGTATCTGCTGCACAAAGAGCAGCAGCAGTGTTTGGTTTGGAGAGTGCGATGTGTAGGAACGATGATGAAATAGAAGATGCAGAAGGAAGTTCTGTATTTGTAAACATCAAATTCTCTCTCAGTCATTCTGTGTATGCAAGTGTAGCTGTGATTACAGGTCAGGGGGCCTTTGCCTCCACGAAGAAGTAGGAGTTTCCCTGACCCCCACATGTAAGGCCAGGCCATTTTTTTGCTAAGCCAGAAGTTGTCTGAAATCAAATATAATCAACATCATTATTGGTTTTCTTCAGGTAACTTTTCTAGCCCCAAGGACCCTGCTTCTTGCATGCCTTCAATTACAAACTTGAAGTTCACTGGCATAGCCTTAATGAAACTTAGAGAAGCATGGATAAGAAACAAATAAAACCATATTTACAATCAGAAGCAGATTGCAGTACATGTTGTGTAAGGAAAAGAGGGATATAGGATATATAGCTTGTTTCAGTAGAAAGGGCAGTGATAAATGAGCACATACAGTTTACCAGAAAAAAAAAACCAACTTGGTTTTCCTTGTGGTTTTATCTACTTTTTGGTTTTGAAGAAGGATAACTGATACCTTTTCTTCCTTCTTTGTGTTTGCAGAAACCTTGCTGGACTGTCTCATTAAATGGGCTTTCTCTCAGTGCTGGTAAATATTCTAATTGCTTTGGAAATTCTGACTGGGTAATAACAGTTGCATTTTCACTGAAAATTTCCTGCTTCTTTTATTTCCACTGTTAGTGCCCATGTGGGAACCACTGGCAGAGCTCCACTGCTGTGTATTTCCCAACATGTAATCTATCATCAGAGTCACTCACATCGTGGTAAAAGTGCTGCTGATGATTCTACTATAATTGTCCTTTTACCCCCAGTGAAGTCATTTGCCTGCTAGTTCATAAGGATGTTATCTCCATGAGTAATGCAAAGAACTTTTATTATGGAAGAGTGCCAGTTACAAATCCTGGCATGGCCCATGGGAAAAATAAATTTGAGCTTAGTTTCCCATTCCAATTCATTTTCTCATTAAAGGTTTTAAGATTTTTTTTTTGTTTGTTTGTTTTCCCTTTTGATTCAATGCTCAGATTAAACACAGGAATAAATGCACAGAATCAAATGAACTTGTGTTATGGATGGATTTGCCAAGGGTTCATCGAACAACCACAAATATTTAGAAACAAACTGTTCATGAATATTTTTGATGGTCTGTGCACTTTTCTAGGGAAAGGTTTTCAAATGACAAAAGATTTCTGTTTGCTTGTTCGTTAAAATGCCAAGAAAAAGCTATTAGTGGTTTTAAAAACTGGAAAGATGCACTTGAAACAGCTAATCTCTAAGCAAATAACGTGGGTGTTTAGTATGGAGAACTCTTTGGAATACACAAAGTATTTAAGCAGGAGGAAATAGGTTAATTGCAGAAAAATAAGAGCAGAATGAAAACTATGATAAAGACAAAGAAGGGGGGGGGGGGG